>ARYC01002855.1:0-76241 GCA_000711775.1 Oxytricha trifallax | reverse complement strand
ACAAAGTATTGATGAATTTTGAAAGAGACTCCAATGGAACTTAGTGAAGGCGCTGAATGACTTCGATAATTCTTCTTTAAACCTACCCAATATATTATCGGCACTCAGGTTTAAAAACACAGGCTGGACTGTGTTTGTAGAATCTACTTTTTTAAAATAAGCGACTCCTTATAAGTTTTTTGCAGCAAATGTGACCCTTTAAGTCTTCCTTGGAAAGTCGAGACTCCCTTGATCTTGAAATAGCATTCAATCCATAGGTTGCGTAGTGTAGTTAGTCTCTCAGGGCGTCCCTCTCCTTGCGTTCAGCCTCCTTAATCAACCGAATGGTTTAGCTTGTAATACTTCTCTAAATGCACTTGGTCTTGAGATGGTTTGACGTATTTTTCTTGAAGGTCTTTATCTTAAAGTTTCATTCTTTTTAGATGTCTCTACTTGCTGATTGCGGTTATTTTATTGTGTAAGTCGTTGGAACTAAATAGTTATTTATTGAATTGTTTAATTTGTTCTTCTGTAATAATGTCGTTTGTACTTTTCGTTTTTGGCTCACAATTTAATGATGATTAGTGGTATAAGGAAGCTGGCACTTCTTCTACCAACCTATCTGACTATAAGCCATCATCGAAAGGTATGACTGATACTTCATACCTAGGAAAGTCCTTGGTGTGCTAGTGTGATGGAGTGTTAATAAACTCCAGGTCGTAGTTTGAATACCCATCTTTATTTTTCTAATCGCTGGAAACTAATCATCAAGTATGGTCAGCCATCGTCAAATCTTCGTTTGTTTCATCATCGACAAGGTTAGCTCCTCTTTTAATCTTCACGCGTGGGAAAAGCTCCCTAGCCATAAACTTTGCCTCTATTTCATCTTGAACTATTTGAGAGTGTATTGTCGTGTTTTCTTCACCCAGAATGCCTTCCACAGTTTCTTTCATTATCCTTGGTGAGTGGTGTTTTTTACCCATCAGCTCCAGTAGGTTGTGTAATCTTTCAGTAAATATGGTGGCGGGCAGCGGACGTGGGTCTGGAGGCTCGGATGCGTAGAGTTGAAGCAGGACTGATGGGGAGAACTGTATAGAGGAGCACGAGTGGCTCTTCTTTAATGACGACATTTTATGGTCTTCCGGAAGCATTGACATAGTGGGTATGGAGTATGAAATAAAATTTAATTGGGAGTTAGTAATAATAATTAATCATTAAAGATCTTAATTTTCCAGGTTGCTTTTTAATATCTAATTAGGGTCCTGTAGTAGTAGTAGTAGAGTCTTTTATTAAAAAGCAACCTGGACTTTATTATAATAATTATGAATTTAATTGAGAATAAATTTTAATTTAACAAACTCCGATTCTAACAGCTATAACGTCTTTTATGTATAAATAATGCACTCAGCTTATTTATCAGATAGACTAATATTTGTCTTTAATTAAATAATTTATCAAATTTGCTGTATATAAAAATTACTATTAATTTTTAGATAGGTTATATGATTTGTAAAATGAGCAATTCAAACTCTGTATACTTGTGATAATTATAAAACTTCTCGCTAAAAAATCATAGTCAAGTATTGATTAATCTACTGATATTATTTCTGAAACAAAAAATGTGATGAAGCCTAATAACCATAAATAAATCTAGTTTGACAGAAATACTGTGATTATAAATAACAAATTTCATTAAAATTATTCTTATCAAAGTTAAGAAATTATTCTATAAATTAATATGATTCTTGATATAATTAATCTTCTTTATAAAAAAGAGAATTAAACTTTAGCATAAATAGAGGAGATTAATGAAAATGTAAATCAAATTTTCAACCACTTAAAACAATTTAAATAAAACTACAAAGGTCTAAGAAATCATATAAAAGAATACCCCATTATTTACAAGCTAAAACGTTAAATTTATTATTAATATATTTTTATTAAGCTAATCTCAAGTTATAATTAAATAATTATTGAAAAAACAAATGAAAATTTACCTAATATAAAATATAGAAGGTATATAATTTAAAATTAGTTGTAATATTTCATAATTAATTTAATATAATAATTTTAATTAAATATTTTAATTTATTTACTATAAAATTTTCCAGCGGCAATATTTGAATTATTAATATACAATGACTTCACTTATTTTAATATATTTATATAAATATTGATATTATTCTTAAAATTTATTGCTTGGCCACTATTAAATACTATTTAAATGTAAATATTAAAACACAAAGTTACTTTTGAGTATTTTAAGTAGTGACTTTAAATATTTGCTTAAGAGAATAGCATTGATTGAGGTTTACTTTAATATTAATTTGAAATATATATAAATTATAATTTAAAATTAATCCTGATAACTAACTGACAAATACCATTTAATGAAGCAAGATAAACTCAAAATTGACTATCCACTTATTTTTATTTCAATTAAAAATTATTTTAAAATGAATTTATATATATATATATATATATATATATATACTTATTTATGCAACAAATAAGAACTGATTATTAGATAATTATATTATATAACTTATGATATGACTTTTATAATATTGTGAACCACTAAGGACTCTAATAATTAATTATAAAGGACTTTCTTATTTATTTTAATTGATAAATTGAGAAAAAAACAAAGCAATTCAAATATAATTAGATTTAATTACACCCAAAATTTGGTATTTAAAAAGGTTTAATCTTTTTATAATTTGGTATTTATTTATAATTTAAATGTACTAAAATATCTTTTTAAACCTAATTCTTTAAAATTTTTCAAATTATTATAACCATTGGAAAGTTTCAAACACTCTTTATATATTTTATTATAAAAATTTCCCAAAATTATATACTTTAGAATATTTTATAATTTTTAAGTAGGGTCTAATTTGTTTGACAAATTTGATAAGTATCTATATATATTCTTTAATTTAATTTGATAAATATTAATCATAACTTACTTATTTATAACAATATCCATTTGCATCTATTTATCTAATATACTCTAAATTAGTTAAAATATACAATACTAAATTATTTATGATTAAGCAGAAAACTTCATTACATATTAGAACTGATAATTTTATTAATTAAAAAAAGTTAATAATTAATTATGCCAATGTTATTAAATAAAATATATCATAATTTTCTTAATAAAATTATTAATAAAAAATATTTATATAAATGAGAGATAGTATATTAATTTAAGATTTATCCATTCATAAAGCATTTTAGAGCAAATAAAGAATATCTAAATTTAATATTAATTTAAGATATTCATCAATGAATAAAAAATAGCAATTATTCATGAAATTAATTAGATATAATATTTTATGATCATTACATTAATTATGTTGTAATTATTTTAAACTCCTCCCACAAAAAATATAAATACATCATAACTTTTTTAAAAATTATTTTTTAATTCTTGTTTTAACAAAACAAATTTCTAATGAAACTGATTAATAATATGTATAAAGAATAATTGAATAGAAAATAATCTCTAATATATTAATTTTTTACAAAAAAGGAGGGGAATTACTTTACCAGGGCATTTACAATACTTTTTCTTCATTAAACTATTCAAAATATATGAAGTTAATTTAATATGTTAAAATTCCATCATATACTTGGTTTTGAATTACTAAACTTTTGTTTTCTATCAATAATACTAATATTAATTATTGTATTGGATTATATTTTAGTCAATAATCTCAAAGGTTGAAAAGAAATATTAAATATTAATTTAACTTAGACAAATAAATCATCTTTTAGCAATAAATGAATTAAGAAACTCTTTGTAAAACTTAATATACTACTGATATTTAAAATCAAATTAATAAACTATAATATTAAACATTATAAAATATCACCATCTATTAATTCAATTATAGAATTAAAATTATTTCTTATATTTTTGTGTTAAATTTGGTTTTTTATGAAAGGATTAATTTTATTTACTAATTTATTTTTTTTTAAATTGAAAAATAGAATGTAAGCTCAATTAAATTAAGGTAATAGTGCCTAAAAGCAAATACAAAGAGGTCAGTTTTAATCTTCAGATCTCTCTAACTACGCCCAGTTCTTGAAAGTACCAACCACCAAGAACTCTGATAAGCATTTCTTCACAAAATTTTACTTTAATAAAACTTTTTGACAATTTCAAATCGTTTAATGAGGATAACTTAATTTATTATCTTTATCACGAAGAGACACATACGCCTTGACTCCCATAACTTAAATCAAATGGGTTCAAATGGAGGTTGCGGGAGTGGACCGGGTTCAAATATAAAAGATGCGAATACAGACGCTAATACTCCTAGTTCTTTTAATAGCTGTTTTTATAGTGTATATTTTGATAATCCTTTAAATAACTGCTCATATTTAAGAATATATGAATAGCTCAACCAGAAAGTAAAATAGAATATTTTTAATCACTAATTTTATGTAATTAATTTAAGAATATTCTTTGGAAAGCCTATCAAGAGAGGCGATTCAGCTCTCAAATCAATAGCAGTATCAGATGCACAACGTTGTGAAGGAATTTTCCCACAAATTTAATTTTATTAATTAGAAAAATTTAAAATGATGCAATTAGAAATTTATACAAATCCATGCTAAAAACAGCAGTTTAATTAATTAGGGAGAAGGTAAGGTTTCAAGAAAAAATCAAATCTTAAATTCTAATGCCAAGAATACCAATTAAGTTTTTAATTAAATAATAATTATTACTCTTGTTATTATCTTTAAATATCAAACTATAAATTTTAAGCAAAAATAAGTTGACTCGCTTGAAAATATACAACAATAGCAAACAGCCAAAAATGGAAAATCTCAGAGGTCTATGTTGGGATCCCATAAGTTTTCCTCGCAAGAACATTAGTGATTTTTTGTAAATAAAATCTATGTTTTTTAAACATGACGTTAATATTAATATAATACAGAGAGGAAGTGGAAACCTCATCCAAGTTTAAGCTGCACTAACGAAGTATAAATAATCTAGCTTCAATGTAAATATTAATATAATAATAATAATCAAACTTATAAAGGATCAAGATAATTTGTATTTTTTTAAATGTGCATAAGTTGAATAGAAATAAACAGTGCTTTAAGACTCTTGAAAAAATTATTATTGAATAAATAGGATATTTTATTTCATCAATATAGTCCCAAATATATTTTAAATAAGAAATTGTTAAATAATCAATTTAATATGCCTAGAAATGGCAAACTTCAAGCCCCTAATTAGATCTATCTTGTTCCCCTCTGTCAGATAAAAACTCTAGCCCTATTTAAGAATTAGTAAAAGTATATGGTAATTTTAGTTGATAGATTTTGGTATTAAATTATTGTCTATGGGATTTTTATCAACCCTTAGATTAAAAAAATCAAAATTTTATAATTAAAAAAGGTTTCTCACCAGCGACACAAACTTGTCTATTGATAAAGGCATGCATGATTGGTATGTTAGATGAGTCTTTCTTTTATAAGATGCTTTTGCTCTTTCTTTTCTGCATAACTTTATGACTTCCAACCGGTTTAAAGCATGTCTAGGAATGATTTTTTTTCCAAATTTTTCTAACAATTCAGTTTTAAATATGACAATAATTATAAAAGAGATAATATAAAATAAAAAAATTTCAAAAATAATTTCTTAAATATTTGTTCACCCCGAGCCCCCCCCCCCCCCCCTCCCCCACCCCAAACCGAGCCCCCCCCTACCTTCATATAAATAATTTTTTTTAGTGTAATTTTTCTTGCCCTTCGGGCGGCTATTACATATTATGATTTATTTTTATAAGATTCACTACATGCGTCATCATTTTTGTGTGGATGCTCCCATAGGAAAATATTTAAAACTCCAAACAAATGTTATTTTTATATATAATATTAAATATTTTTTGATAAGAAATTTTTTTTGTAACATTAATATTATTGTACTTTTAATAAGTTAACCATAAAATTAAAAATAAATATTCATTCCATTTAAATAAGTAATTTTATGGTTAACTTATTGAAAGTACAATAATATGAATGTTACAAAAAAAATTTCTTATCAAAAAATATTTAATATTATATATAAAATAACATTTGTTTGGAGTTTTAAATATTTTCCTATGGGAGCATGTATACCAAAAAATATGACGGATGTAGTGAATCTTATAAAAATAAATCATAATATGTAATAGCCGACCGCAGGGCAAGAAAAATTACACTGAAAAAAATTATTTATATGGAGGTGGGGGGGGGGGGCTCGGTTTGGGGTGGGGGAGGGTGTGGGGGGGGGGTCTCGGGGTGAACAAATATTAAACGAAATGCTTATTAATTATAAATTTCGAATAAATTAAATTAGTAATTTTATTCTAGTAAATTTATTTTTATTCATTTTAACATACAATTAAAGCAAATATTGAAACAAATTTATATGTTTTTATCAATATTAATATATATATAAAAATAAATTTGAAAAATAAATAACAAATTTAAATAAAAATATTTAAGAATAAAAACTTTCCTCACCAAAATTAATTAATATTCAGACATCATAAACATAAATAATTACAAATGTTAATTATTTCCTAATTATTATATTTGTTTATCAGATAATTCCAAATATTTTCCTAAATCCTATCTCTATATACATTAATTCTATGTTTTTCATTGAATATTATGGCAAGTCTTTATTGTGAATATAATATATATTTTTTAAATTAATATACCAGCTGATGGTGTTACCCCACACAAACCTTAGAATTTCTTATCAAATCATAAGATTAGAGAGGAACACAGAGCAAGAATGATTGAATAAAATATGTAAGATATAAATTTATAATTATTTTCAAGTAATTTTTGTAACTATAAAACTATGATAGACTGGCTAATATAAGTTTTTAGAGTATTCAAAGACTCAGCTGATTAAACTTTCTTTTTAGCTCTATCTCTAATTTAAATCTCAATTCTTTTCAAATTAAATATATTTTATTGTCTGCGAATTTAGTTAGAAAATTTAAATCACAGTTATCAAAATTATTTCATGAGCCCTGTATTTGGGAAGGCATTATTGATTTTTTATTCATAATAAAGCAATTTAATATTTTATCAGAGTTATTGGGTTTTTAATGGACCGCTATTTTACTGTGAAAAATCAGAAGAATGAAGTGCTTGACAAATCAGAACTCCATGAGATTGGCTTAGTTTCAATTTTACTCAGCACAAAATACGAGGATGTGATTCCCATCTCATTATCATAAATTCTGCAGATATAATTCTTATTAATTTTTTCATTTGTATTCATAAATTCTTAGAGATGCTGGCCACTCAAAATTCAAATAATCTGACATATTAAATAGAGAAGGGGAAGTTTTATAGACTCTAGGGTTCAAATTACAATCAAGAAATATTTATGAAGAGAGCTCAATACTAATTAAAACTATGCTTAATAATATCAAGTTCGGAGAGTTATCTAAACACGATGAAGATCTGTTTATCAAATTTGTTAATTAGTTTATGATTGGATTTTATTGATAAATTTTAACACTTTATAATTTAATTGATATATTATGTTGAATCAGAAGTTACTTTTTGTGTGCAAATTAGCAAGCCACAGTATGCACTTTGTAATGCATGACATTAAAATATAAGTGACCGCCATTGTTTATACAGTTCTAAAATATTTGAAAAAATTTCATCAAAGCAAGATCTCGTTTAGAAACTAAGCAATTGTTAAGTCTCCCTAATTACATAAGAGCTCTTAGAATCTCAGATTTATCAACTAAGTCATTAAAATTATTTTTTATTTTTCTTTCATTATTGTAAAAAAAAAGCTTTATAAAATATTTATGCATTATTTATATAAAGTCATTGCCTTTTTCAAAGTTCAATATGTAAATAACTTAGAAAATGAGATAGAAATTCGTCTACTAAAATAATTCTATATCAAATATAGATCAGAATATCAAGAAATAGGCCTGAAAAATTTAGACAAAAGCTACCCTCAATTTTTCACTCCCTCCTCATTATTTTTTATTTATTCTTTATTTTACTTTTAATAAAGAATATTCATTATAATAATTATCATTAGAATTGCTTTCATAGAAATTTGAAATCTGATGTTAATCTCCAGATTAAGATTTAATTTATTTTATGTATTATGAAGATACAATTCATTTTTTGATTAAATTATTAAGAATGAAATTGAGGAGTAAAAGTTGTCTGTAAATACTTTAAACTATATCAACTTATACAGCCTCATAGTATAATATAATATATTACAGTTAACATGGATAACTATTATTTTTCATTAAAATTATTTAGTTTTAGGTAATTCTATTATATTTTATTCTTTATAGTTGTAGCATATTTATTTAATTAATATATTAATAATAAAACC
This sequence comes from Oxytricha trifallax, assembly GCA_000711775.1. Taxonomy (NCBI): domain Eukaryota; phylum Ciliophora; class Spirotrichea; order Sporadotrichida; family Oxytrichidae; genus Oxytricha; species Oxytricha trifallax. Next base: position 67,864 of record ARYC01002855.1, on the reverse strand, counting down.
AGCAGAACTAAAAATAGCAGTCGAATATGATGAAAATTATGGAAATTATAAATAAATAATCACTAAGTTATGGACTCATAAATCTTTCTCTATATTTTAAGTAGACTTTGGCAGGAAGAGCAACAACAAAGGAAATTATGCAGTGAAAGTCTAACAAAGTACATTATTTTATAATGATAAATATTATATAATATAATTAAGTATTTCAAATAAATGCTTTTATATCAAGCAAATTGAGTAATATAATACTGAAGGAATAATAAAATGCTCTAATTTATTTTTAGAAAATTTGTATTAAGGATTCACTCTTCTTCTAATACACTTATTTTATCTTTTTTGTAATTTAGTAGGGTAACATTCGAAATTGGGAAATTATTTTAAATTAGTGGCAATTAAAGTTAACCAATATAAATGATCTTAGGCTCATTCTATAGAAATCTAAAATAAGTTGGACTAAAAGAAAGTCAATACTATTATATAAAAAACCTGGTGTGAGTTATTTTGACTTTTAATTGGGTGCCATTAAATTCAAGAAATTATGCTTCTCCAATTAAAAGTCAAAATAACTCACTCCAGGTTTTTATATAATAGTATCGACTATCTTAAAGTCCAACTAATTTAAATCTCTATTCAATGAGCCTAAGATCATTTAAATTGGTAAACTTTAATTGCCACTAATTTAAAATAATTTCCCAATTTTGAATGAGTCATTTTATATTGAAATCTTTATGCATTTTATTAAAGAATACACTCAAAATCTAAGAAAGCAATTAGTATAGTTTATTAAATATTATTAGTATAAGAGTAACTTAAATATTATCTTGATCATTTATTTTTAGTAGATTCTATACACTGGAAGTTTATAATTTGTATCAATTTAATTAAGTGCAAATAAATTTAAATAAAATATATTAAAAAAACTTTATTTAGAATTAGCTGCTTATATCAGAAATTAATTATATTCCTTAGGCTTTCTTAGTATATAAAACATAGATATATAATTTCATAAAAAGGAAATTAAATTTTGGGCTAAATTTATATAAAATCAATGCATAATTTATAAACATAATTGGTTAATTTTGTAAGAAACACCAAATTTGTATAATATTTATATTAATAAGTCTATAATATTTTAATTTAAAATTAAATTAATTCTTTTTTACTCAAAATTTTACTATAAATCATATAAAAGAGCTTTATTAACTTTTGATTTATACCTTATCTAATGATTTAGAAATGCACATCATATAATTTAATAAAATATTAAAAAGATTAATATTTTAAAAAATAGCTTTATTAATTATGATTTTATTTCTTTATACATAATATGAAAAGTAATAAAAGGAAAATATAGAAAATAATTAAATTTTTAACCTTTTATCAATCAATAATTTCATTATAATTATTCAAGACAATTAATTTTAATGATATTTTTCTTTTTCTTCTTCAAATTTAGTTCTAATGATTCTCAAAAATATTTTTGGTATACATTTTCAAATATTTTTAATGAAAGATAATCTTTTTATAGGTATCATATCTTAGTTTTGTATGATCAAGTATTAGGAATTCATGAAAGTTTTCGTTGTTATTATATAATAAACTTATTTCTATTATAAAAATTCATTCTAATTCAACATAACTTTTTTCAATAATTTCATTTTTAAAAAATTATGAAATGTAAAATTATATCAATAAAAATCGATCGGGCATTCATTTATTATATATAAATTAATTTTTAATTAATTTATCATTCATTAAAGCATATTTAATTAATAGATTTTCTAAGAAATAATGACTAAATCAAATAATAAATGCTATATATGAAAAATAAGTGGAAGGCTATAATTTTAAATGAAATCTATTAAAACTCAAAAGTATTAGTTTAGGTAATTACAGAGATAAAATCCAGAAACAGCCTTATCATCTCTCCATTTTCCTTCTTAATTTGCTGCATCTGGCCATATCTACTTTTTTGTTCCGAACTTTTCTCAGTGTCTCTCGATCTTTCGGTCTACTGAAGCCGCCACTCCTGTCGGTAAAAATTGCTGAAATACAAAATTATTTGATATATTTTATGTAACTTAAAAAGTTTAGTGAATAACCAGCTGCTCCTGGAACACAATCTTTAGGTTTTCATTTTTTCTTAATTAATTTCATTTTGATTTATCGATTTTTATTATATATTGTAATTCATAATATAATATATATTTTGATAAAAAATATACTTTTTTAGATTACTTTTATTTATTAAATAGTTTTAATTTAATACCTTATAATTTTTTAACTTTCTTTTCTATTTTTCTTAATTGATTTGAATTTTACTTAAAATTTTGACAAAAAATTAATTTGTCTATTAATATAAATAAAAATAATATGTATTTTTAAAAATATAAAAATCATATAAAAAATCACTCTACTTGGGCTATAACTTAATGCTTATCTTTAGGTAATTCATAAATTTTTTATGTATTCTTTAACTTCGAAATGCTAACATCTTTTTACTTCTTATGAATTAATTTTTTCTCTCCAAACTTGCTTAACAACATTAGTTAAGTTATATATATATATATATATATATAAATAATAAAATAAATCATATTAAATTAAAATTTTAGATGTATTTATTTTAATATAAATATAGTTTCTTTGTTGATCAAATGCCTACCTATGAAGATTTCTTGCCTTATTTCTTTTTTCTAAAATTTGCTCAAATGATTCTCGTTTTATTCAGAATTAATGAAGAAATAATTTTAAATTTCTTAAATAAATTAAGTTTTATTTAATTCTCGTACCTATTATTATTTTTATAAAAATAAATAGTTTAATGTGCAATGAATTTATATCACCATCCCTTTCTTCTTATATTTGAAATAATAAATATTCCTAAATTTGCTAATTTTATATAAATATATCCAGATTTGCTTTTAATTTAAGTCGCAAACCTTTTATATAATAATCTTATTATTGATAAAATCAAAAAATTTGGAAATTATTAGGTAATAAAGCCAATATAATTTCAATTAATGAATATCACATTTAAAATTAAAATTTATTATATAAATTTTCAATTAATTAACAGTTGGATGATATTCAGCTCCCCATCTTTTTTTAAACATTTAAATAATAGCAATTAATTATTAATTATTAAATTAAATTATCAGAGTTATAAAAGTGACTCATCACACTAAATTATAATTAATTAAAACAAACCAACCTTCTCATTTTAAATTTATAATGAATTTAAGTATACTATCTTATATTGATTATAATTTTAAAGAAATATTGCAAATTATTAAAACTCATTATGTAATTGTAATAACCAAGTAGGACCTTTGTCAAAGGATAAAAATTTGAGATTCCTGAAATAAATTTGGGTATATTCACCTCTAATAACAAAAACTCACTTCAAAAATCATTCTTTGATAGACGATATTCAAAAGCTAGCAACAATCATAAAATATAATATCATAATCAAGCATATTACTAAAAATATAAATAATTTGAATGCTTCTAAAAGTTAAGCAAGATAAGGTAATAATACAAATGTAAACACAGGAAATATAACCCATATATAAATATATTAAATGCATAATGATTATATAGATTATGTAAAATATTGAAATTATTAAGAGAATTTTTTTATTTAATTATGCATTATAATATTCTAATTTTAATCAAACTACAAAGAATCTTGATATAAAAATAACAATGAATCTTTAGGAATTTCTTAGTTCTAAAATTAAAAGTATTACTTTTTATTGAAATTTTAAACAACACACAATAATTTGTATTATAAATATTTGGAGTTTATTGTCTTAAAGTAAAAAATAAAATATCTATTTAACATCTGTTTTAAGCAGTATTTTAGCATTAATTCACCGAATCAAAACTTGATTATGAGATCGTAAAAAAAATCTCTATTTATTTTAATATATCCCTGCTCTAAATATAAAAAAAGGACTCCTCTCAATCTACTGCCATTTCATCAAACTAATTCCCTTCTATTCAAAGCAAGAAAATACTAGGAAGTAAACCATCAGCTAAGGAGTTTAATGATAGATTATTTATAAATATAATTGAATTTATTGAGACCCCTTCCCACACACTCTATGACCTAACCTCTATATTTAAATCATTTAAATATCTCAATTTATTATGTATATCATAGATTCGAAATTTGACTTAAAAAGGAAAATAAAATTTTCCTTTTATAATTATTAAGGTTCTTAAAATTTTATTTTGATTAAAACAATCTCTTACCGTATCATTTTATTTTAAATGTATTATTTCAAATAATCTGCATTTTCATAGTTCAATTAAATAGTAAGTAATTTTTAACTATTTTTTTCTAAATTTTAAATTAGTAAAGTTTTAAAATTCTAAAAGGCGAGAATTAATAAAATAGAGATGAAAATTTAATACAGATTTCTACTATATATTAATCAGTCTTATTTATTAGGAGCATATTTAATAAGGAAAAAAACATGTATTAGTTAGTTTGAATTTCCCTTAGGTATGTCTACAGAATTACCGGGCTCTCTTATAATTATTACCCACGGTATCAGTGAATCGGGTTTGTTATAACTCACAGATTAAGTACAATTAGAAATTGTGAATAGCTCTTTGTCATCCACAATGAAGTGGTAGTTGTTGGAAATTTCAACCTGAGTAAGTATTTTTTGAGAGAATTCTCTTTGTCTTTTCGCATTGAGTTCTGAGTCTTCTGAAATCTCTGGTGTCAACACTAGTTCCAACATCTGGAGTAGTAATACTTGGCTCTTCGGCACCACCCTTTATCTGCGTGTGCGAGTAGGGGTAGTCTCTTCCTGGGGGCCATGTCCCTTGCACTCTCTACTTTGTCGGTCACTGCACTGGTTGCTGGTCCATGGTCTTGTCTGCACATAATTTTAAATTTAGAATTATTTGTTTATTTTATGTTAAATAACATTTATCTAAATAATATTTTAACAAGTTACTATAAATAAAGTCTATATACTTTAAATTATGCAGCAAATAATAAAATCAAAATTTATATCAAACTTAATTTTATGCAAGATAATGATATGTTTTCCTAATAATAAAGTTAAATAAATATATGGTAGAAATGAAGGATAAGGATAAGGGTAATATATTAATTTTTTTTTTAAAAAAAAATATATTTGTAATAGTTTTGATAAATTAAGAAATATAAGATTTTCATTAAAACAAAAACAACTTAGGAATAAAAATTTCATAAGAAATGGGATAGATAATATATATCTAGGAGGAATAGGGGTGTTTAGGAGAGATCGATTAGAATATACAATTTTTTTTATTCTTAATATTAACTTTTATAGATACTTTCAGTCATCCGAGTTCAATATTACCACCTCATTCAATAATAAAATTGGAAATAATAAGAAATACATCAAAATTAGTTCCAAAGAAAAGTTTAAAGAAAGGAAATTAATATTAAAATATAATATCTCAATTTCAATAATATTAAATCAATAATTTTAAAGGAAATATATCGCGAATAAACTGAAAACTTCTGATTATTTATTGAGCGCTTAAGTTCTTGAACAGTTAGTGAAATCAAAATTATAATTTGAATTACCAGCTTGCAACTAATTAAATGAAAAAAGAGATAAAACTTTGGAAGAGGTATAAATAGAGGCCATAGATTCAATATTACTTGATGAAATTTAATCTTTATAATATAGTTCTTGTGAAAAAGCATACTCTAGAATTTTATTTATAGCAATTTACAACTATAAGATTGAATATTTATTTAATAATTTTTGAATTGGATAGCCCAAATTTAAATTTACTCACGCTACTATGATATCACCAATCAAATCTGTGAATAAGAGAATTATTATTTTTTTAAGAAAAAAATATCTTTCTAATATTAAAAGAGAGCTAACTTTTTAGAGGGACATAATATACAAGAAGAGCACAGAGCAAGAATGGTTGATTGGATGATTTAGGTCTATAGAGTTTGAATTCATTTATAAAATTTATTCAAATGTTATTATCATAGAGTGCTTAAAATAAGTAACCCCTAAACGTTTTTCTTATCCACCTCCATAATGGATAGGTATTTCGAAGCTAGAAATAGACATCAAAAACCACTTTATAAGTCAGACCTTCATAAAATAGGACTGGTTTCAATATTAATCAGTTCGAAGTATGAAGATGTGTTCCCTATTCGTATGAACTATAATATATTAAAATTACACAAGTTATCTTTCCAATTATTTATAAATTTTGCAAGATGCTGGACACAATAAGTACAACTAGCAATAGCTTTTAGATCTAGAAGTTGATGTACTATAACTTCTGGGATTCAAGGTATAAAGTAAGAATTTTTATGAAGAGTCTTGCATTATACTTAAAAAAGTTCTATACGAATTTAAAAAAGCAGCTCTCCAACCAAAAGAGCAAGAGTTTCTCCTCACCTATAATTATAAATTCTAAGAACATAGTAAAAAGTCTCTTATAACATTATATTTTATTTACTTATTTTACCACTTGTTCTTATGCTAACTAACTTTACATGTCCAGGATTTAGTATTAGAATCTCTGGATATCTTAAGTCCTGCATTGGTGTATGTTAGTCTCAAATATGTACTTTAGTTTTATAAGAAAAAACTGGCTTTAAAAAAGATGGAGGCTAGAAAAGATTCGGAGATTAAGAATTAGCAACATTTTTATTAGAATTTTTCATAAACTCAGCAAGAAGTAAAAAGGAGCAAGCAACTCTAAAAGAGTATAAAAGGACTTCTTAAGATCATTGGAACGTTAAGATCTCTCTCCAGACTCTTTTATATTTAATTTAGTTAATGTTATTCTAAGATCTATAATTATTTTTCAAAAAATGTATGAGCATGTTATTATCTTTTCAAAAAATTAAAAAAAATTACTTTATTGATTTGAATATGCTATAAATATATTAAAAAGAATAATGCGAAGTTTATAAAAGATTTTGAAGAGTGTTAATAATATTGTAATTAGAAATTTTTATTTTAAGAATTAAATAGTAATTTATAAAATTTTTATCCTTTAGTAAAATACCTTTTTATTATATTATAATTAAATTCTTTTAGAATCTAAAAATTAAATTTGAATTAAAAATAAAACACTTTAAGGTATAATATATTCATCATACTGACTAAGAAAAGTAAATCAGAACAGTCAAGAGCAACATAATGTCAGCCTTTGTCAGTTTTTAATCAAGGAACTTTAAAAATTTAAACAAGAATTTCCCCATATTCTTGGAAGAGCCATCATTAGCTCTATTAGCCGAATGAGATAAATGTTTTTATTAAATATAAGTATTATTATTTTATTCTGTAAGGAAATTCATACAAGGGCTAAGTCATTCGGATAGAGAGTATAATTAGAAATTTACATTAATTTTTATGCATTCAGTCAAAATAAGATAAAAATCTGAAATATTTAAATTCTTAAAATACATAGAAATTATAAATAAATCATTCTCCAAACATAATTATAATTATTTATTGAAATTTGTTTGAATTTTATATTATTATATTAAATATGGGCTCAAGTGGTAAATTTTATATTTTTACTACTTGAGCCCATTTCTTATATTATTAAAATATTTATATTAATATCTCATAAATTTTATTTTAATTTTTTATTTAAAACTTAATTACTTTTCTACTTAAATTAAAGTAGATTTATTCATTATTTAATATTTTAATAAAATAATTTATTTTATACATTAAAAATATTTATTTTTTAAGATTTGATACTTATCATAGAAATTTATTTTAAAATTACTCATGTTAATATATAGGAATAAATTAAACTTAATTTTAATAAAAAGCAAACTTCATTTCAGTTTCCTATTATTAATTAATGTACTTAAAGATGTAAATTAAAAATTTTAATATATATAATTGGCTTAAGTTGCAAAAATAAATATGTTTAAATACATAAATTCATAATAAAATAAAATTCTTTCATAAATTACAAATATTTCTAACATAAAATGTTAAAAACGTTTAAAGTTAGTATATTATATATTTCTTTGTATTTAAGGATTTCTTTATTGACGATTTTTATACTATTTTGACTAATTCATCTCAATCTATTAAGAAATTCAATCTCTTAACTGAATTTTATTGAATTAATTACAATATGATATTAAAAATTTAAATAAAATATTTATATATTTATGTGTCTGAGTAATGTCATTAATTTTATAATAAAAGTGAGTGAAAATACTAGTAAAGAAGAAAAACTTGCTAAAGAGAATAATTTTATATAAATATATTATATATATATAAAAAAGAAGACTTTGATACAATAAAATAAGAGGTATAAGAAACATGATCTATAATATAATTATAATTAAGTTTAATTGTTAAATAATCATTTCAATATGTATACCTGTTTATCTTATATATTCATTTTGGTTTTTTATAGAAATCTAAATAATTATCGAACCAATAAATATACTAAATTAGAAATTTCTGGGAATATTTAGAAATTTTATGAAATAAAAGTTTTTCTTAAAAAGAAAAAATTAACTTAAAAATAGCAAAGCATATTATTTTCTAAAAATATAAATATTTTTTTGGTAACTTAGCTTAATTTCATATTTAATTGGTATAACTTAATTGCACGATTAAACCTAATATTTCTAAGAACTATTAGATTAATAACTTTAATATAAATTTTCAACATTCTTTATACCTCTTTCATAAATAACTTATTAAATCAATGCTTAACTTTCGACTGTTTTTAAAGAAATATTCTAATACGCTAACTTTAACAACTGTTAGTTGAAATTCTTCAAGTTCTTAGCAATAATCAGATATTTTCATTCATGATTTTTAGAATTAGCTTTCATGGCTCAAGACTCACAGAACATTTTTGGGATAGTAAAAAAAATAAAATTAGATAAAAATTATTAAAATACTTTTATTTGTTTTACAATATCCTTATTAACTAATTAACTTCCTTAATAAAATAATAATTCATATATAATAAGTTATAATTTTTTATGCATCAATATATTAGATTAATCTTTCTTTACTTAAACTTTATACTTCTTTTTATGCATCAATATTTTTATTTAATTTGTATATTTAATCATAAAAGTAAAAATATTCGATATTTATCAGATTGAATTAAAGATAACTGATAAATTAAAACTATTTCCTTAAATTCTTGACAATTATATAATTGGTATAAATTGATATTACTCTCTAAACTATATATTTACTCAATTAATTGTTATCTTTACTTATTTCTTTAAAAGTAAACTATTGAGTTAAAATTCTTTTTTTATTAAATTACGTCATTGAAACTTAAAAAATAAATAAATATACTATTAGAAATATTAAATTGTATTTTATATTTATAATATTATTAATACTATTTTTAAACTTAATTCAGAATGTATTAAATGATAAGCCAATTATTATTAATAAATTATCATATAAAGGATGAATATAATTGATAAAAATAATAATTAATTAAATAAACTATATCATATATTACTTAATCGTAATTATATTATTCTATTAATTAAATAAAATGAAAACTATATTTATAATTTTTGCAATATCATATGCAATAACCAAGTAAAAACAATATAAAAATATAAATATTTTTTTGGAATAGAAATTTCTAGTTAATCATAATTTTTAACTATATTTTTCTCAAAATTATAATTTTAATTAGTAAAAAAGCTAGTATTAAAGGTTTTAAAATATTTATTATATATTGTTAAATTCTATAACTTTTTTATATTTATCAATAAATATATTTTTTTTATAGTTTTTGGGACTTCTATTAGAACCATTAATTAAATTTTACCGATAAAACTAATAATGTTTATTTGATCTAAACAACTTAACTTTCCTTTATCTAATTTAATAACTTAATTTATAAAGAGTTATTTATTAAAATTAAATTAAGTAACATGAGAGAAGTACCTTATGATGGCGCTCGATTTTTACAGATAGTTCCAACTAGGCATTAGTCGAACCAATTCACAAACTCCCAAACATGCAAAAACCAGTTAGAATAAATTAAAATAAACCAGGAAAGCCTTTAATACAGCTTATAAAACTAAACTTTCTTCGATCGTAGATTCATTCATCAAAGAGATAATCAAATTTATATATTTTTGTTATAAATTACTTATTATTATTATTTTGAATCAGAGTTTATCAAGGAAAAATGCACAATCATCTAAGTAAAGTTTCAAGTAAACTCCTAAAACCAAAGAAAATGTCGTGTCTTTTTAATTAAATTTCGCATTTCTATTAGAATCTCTACAACTTTAATTATAGAATCTTTATTAAGGAGTTAATAAAAATCTTATCAAAATAAGTATATCACACAAAATGTAAACTCAAACGACTAGTCCTAAGCTTCAACAAATGCATCTTCTAATCTACAGCTTCCTGAAATTGGACACTTCAATTTTTTAACAGCATGCTAATCTACCAAGGCAAGTAGCAGCTGTATTAAAGCTAGAGATTTAACATAACAATTTGATAGTTTTATAACAAATTTATAGGTTTTTTTCTCTCAATAATAATGATTATTACATTCCCCTTTTTCCCTTTAACTTTATAATAAATTTTAATAATTTGATTTTTAAAAATTGCTAAATATAGAAAAATAACCCGCTATTTCATAGCCCCTTAGTAATCTAATAAATATAAATACTCAATTTCATTATTAATTGCCTTGAATTATAAGTATTTAATTAAATGAATACTTACATGGCCAAAAAAAGATATATTAATGCAAGTTAATTAAAGAATGAAATTTAACTCTAAAACGAAAATGAGGACAACTCTATTTCCAACGGCAATAGCAATTATAATAAACAGATTTATAATATTATAACATCTAGAATATCTCATTTGAAATCGATTTATTATATATAGTCAAAAAATAAAAGTATTAAATTAATTGAATGAAGAATCAAAAGTACACAGGTTGAGAAAAAATTTACATCCACTTAAAAGCAACAACCTTGAAAATTATAAAGACTAGGTTTTAGTCATCATCTCAAAGCAATCTGTCAAAAAGTTAAGTGCCTAAACAATGGCTACTCATGTATATAACAATTATATTTAATACACATCAGATTTTGATTGAATTCCATTAAAAATCCATTTTAATTTATAATCAAGCAACATTCCAAGAAAAACTTTGGAATAAGTAAGTTTGGAAGCTATGGACAAGTCTGCCGAGGATTTCTTGAGAAAACTTAGAACAAGAAAAGACAGTGGATTTTCTCTGAGCTCTCCTAATAATAATAGATTGCAATAGAACGAGCTTTAAAATTAAAAGGAAAATGAGGATAACGACAATTAACTATTTTCTTATTCACATTTGAAAAATAATGACAATAAATTTTAAAATAGCGTGCAAACTGTTGATAGGACAAGCTAGATTAAGATTCCAGATTTTAAAAAAAAATTATATTTAATTTAAGATTTTGCATGAAAATTCTTTTGCATAATTACTTTATGTTATTTGATAAATTAATGATTTCTTAGCTGGTCACAATATAAAGGACGAGTATAGGACTAGAATTTTGCAAATTTTAATTATTTAATGATTTGTTTATAAAAGAATGGTAGACTGGATGATTTAAGTTTACAGAGTCCTCAGAGTCCAAAACCCTCAAACCTTTTTCCTCTCTATCTCTCTAATGGATAGGTATTTTGAGGCTAAAAAATAAATAAATCAATTCTTAGATAAAAAGGACCTCCATCTCATTGGGTTAGTATCAAAATTTATTTCATTCTTTTTCTTCTCTAATCTTCTCCTTGATAAAGATTCAATTTATTTATTAATATCTGTTCTGATCAGTTCAAAATACGAAGACGTCTACCCAATTCGCATGTCTTATAATTAATGATTATTAATGAAAACTAATTTACTTTAAATAATTAATAATAGATTCTCTAAGATGCCGGCCACAATAAGTACTCTTAGTAAGATGTACTTAATGGTGAGAGAGACTTTTTAACAGTTTTCAAGTTCAAAATATAGTCCAAAAACCTATATGAAGAATCAGCTATCATGCTCAAGTAAATCATTTTACAATTCAAGAAATCTGAGCTATGTTCAAATATAATTTAAATAATTCTTTATTGAAGTATAATGATAAATTGATCACATTTTTAAGCTTAGTTAGAAGGACTTAGAAATCATGGACAACTTCCACTTGTTTATAAGTATTATAATATTTTTTTATTAAACTCTATAATAATTATTTGTTTCTATGCCAACTAATCGTTCATGATTACAATTTAATGTTGGAATCACTTGAGGCCTTAGTACCTTCAATTGTATACCTCGTGATCAAATACTTAATAAAGTTTATAATTTTTACTAATTAAGATATATATTGAGGTTAATAAATTGAAATATCATAAATTAAAGTTTTTGATGAGGAAGCAGTTATTGAACAAAGTTTAAAGTGGGAGTCCTAAAAAGAGAAAAACAGTTAAGATTGGATCTGTGAGCCCTTAAGCTTCTCCTGATACAAACTCAGGACTTGAAAGCTCAATTAGAGATTTTAGATCTCTTCTGAAATATACATTTAAATTGTTTGTGGTTTCCATATTATACTACTATAAATAATATTGAAATATCACAAAATCCACAATATTTATCATCAAGAAAATGAAAAGCAAATAAGACAAGTTAAAAAAGGAATAATTCACTCTTATCTTAATTTCAAAGAGATGTGTAACTTTATATATCTTAAACTATTTATTTTTAAGCTAAGTGTTAAAAATTTAGGCAAAAAAAAGATAATGATTAATTCCTACTCTTTTAATAAGCCACCAAATTTATATGCCGTTAATAACTAAAAGCCAATATTCTCTCATTAATCATTTATGAAAAATCTTTTACATTTATCATCATATTAAAAACACTAATTATCACAGGAGTCTAAATATTAACATCATTTATATTTTTTAGTAAAAAAAAAAGCATATAGTCTATGAATTTTATTTTAATTAGCTATCTTGTTATTCATAAATCATTTGTATCAAACATATTAAATGTGCAAAAATAAACGAACCTATTTATTAAATTATATTCATAAGAAAAACAATAATTTAATGCTAGATTGAAGGAGTTTTTTTAAGAAAATTTAATTCAAAAAAATTGAATATATTAGGCAAATATTTATTATTAATTATTTTAATGCATTATGTAAATAAAGATGGGTTTTAGAAATTTAGAAAAGAATTTTTCTCACTTCTTTGACTAATTTTAATATCAAAATGAGTTCTTTTTATTCAAAAAAGCTTAAGAAGTTAATTTTATTTATAACTAAAAATTAATGACTTGGAATCATAATCATTATTCTCAGAATATCAAAATAAAACAATAAAAAGATCTCAATCTAAGAATAAACAAAATAACCTTAATTAATGAGGATATATAACTCTCAGACCATTAATAAAATAACTATTGATAACTTATAAAGTAGTACTCTACAATAATTGTAAATGTTTTTATATTTTAAATTATTAAATAATAAAATATTTTAAAATTAAAAATAATTAGTTAGTTAAGTCATTAGAAAATAAAAATTAAGGGAAATAATGCTGAAGGCTGTCTTCCTCCTGACCTCCTTTCGGAAGAATCAGGTGTGGTCACCATCAAACTCGTGTCCTTTCTTCATTGTAGTCACTCTGGATTTTAAAATCGGATTATATGTTTGGTGCCATTTATCTTCATACGAGCTCCGAACGAGTATCCCCTGCTTTTTACCAAGCACAAAACCACAGAACCTTGGGTTTCGAACCCCCTACCCTACCAGTATGTCCGAATCTAAACTTAAAATATTAATATTTAATTTACAGTTTTGAGGGAAAGATTATAGCACAGTTCATAAAACTATATTAAATTAAATTTACACTCTACATTCATTTGTTGATAATGAATTGTAAATATAAAGAGAGCAATTATTTCCAGGCTTGTCCTATTATATCCCCTATATTAATTTCCTTTTATAATGAGAGATTTTTATTTTTTTAAAAAATAAAATCACAAATTGATTAAGTTTTATTTAAGACATATTATTTCTTAATTTAATAACTTCAAATAATTCATATTTATCATTTATTTAATATAAATCAGTTTAAATAAAAACATATAGGTAATCATAAATTTTCTATCAAATGTTATCACTTTTTCCTAAGATTAAAATTAAGCGAAGAGGTTTTAATAGATTATTCACAAGTTTCGTAAAATAGATAGAAAGTACTCTATATATTGCTTCCCTTAAAACCTTATACAACATTAAGGATAAATTTATAACAAATTTTTAAGTAAAATATATAAAAAGTAATTAATTTTTAAATATTATTCTTTTTTATCTTTATAAAAGAACTCTGATTATAAAAGAAATTCTTATATAAAACTTAAGTTTAAATTGAATCATGTTTATTATAAAGTTATAATCAACATTATATTATATAATCTATTATACAAATCTTGTAATTATTTCTAAGTAATAGATTTTTATTAAATCTTTCAGTTTTAGTAAAGTTCTTAACTATATACAATTAATGATCCATTGAAGATAGGAAAATTGAGAATATTGAAGTTTAATGTAAAAATTCTTATAAAATTACTAAGCTCTAATAAACAAATACATTTTGACATTCTATTACCTTGTTCATTTGTTAGAGTATTTCTTAATTAGCGCATTGACTAAAGCTTCAATTCCGTCTTTGGAATTGTTCAATACACTTTTCTTAAATGTTTATTAATTTATAGAACCTAATTTATAAAAAATAATTCTGTAGTGAATAAATGTACTAAATAAAACACTTTGATCTAGTCCAAGTGAAGCCAAAATAATCGAAATTTGATCACTTTAAATAGCTGATGTCAAACTGGCTAGTGCTTGCTGTAGTTATGGAGAGGTAATATTTTCCCTCAAACCTTATTCATTTTGTTGTCCCTCAGGAAGCTGCTCAATAAGTGCCTGTCTCATTTCAGGGTTTTCATCAATTAACTTATTACTAACTTACATTCTATGATAAAATTAAACAATTAATTATAAGCATGGCTTCGGAAGTAACGAATTAATTAAGTCCTGGGGATCTTACTTATTGTTATTGCTGGCCCATTGATGACAGCAAAGATTGCATGAGGTTTGGGTCATTGAAGAAGTCGTTAAATTGGGGGACTTGTTACTGTTGTTAACTTGAAGCAGCTGGTCTCGTAGCTGGTTATTACTGTTGAGAAACCAAGGTGGGTCCAGCTGAAGCTTAAGCAGTTGTAATATAAAATTGTAGTTTATATAATATAAATCAGTGGTAGCAGCTGGTTAAGTTGCAATACCATTCAATGTATTATGCAATTTTGTAGCATTTTCACTATCTTTTTCCTTGTCACTCTCTTGCATCCAGTAGAAGTGTCTTTATTAAGTGCTGGCGAATTCCAAAATATAAACTCTGTCTTTTGACTGCTTTACTTTCTCGAATTTAGCGTCACCTGGGAACACATAAAAACTATCAATCGGATTCTTTGTGTCAGCATCCAATTAAAATATCACTAAATCTTAGCGGTTTTCCTTAAACTATTATAGAATTATTGGTAAAAAACTCTTGATCCAAATACTAAAATTGCTTCATTCCTGAAGGATCTGAGATGACTCTGATGATTCCCTTTCTTCTCTCAGGCTTTACCATTCTTCCATCATATGTCATTTTACCTGCCTTGAATTCAACAAGAGATTTGTTCTATTACTGCATCATACCAGCTAGGTTTTATATTTAACCAAGATCTAAACCCTGCATATTTGTATTCTTTGATTCTTAATTTAAAAATTAAATTTTATAATTTATTAACTTTATTACTATTTAAGTTATTAAAAAACATAACATGGAAATAGAGCATTAAATATATTCTTATCTCACTTAAGATCATAAACTGGCTTAATTAAGGCTTTAGCTTTACGTAAGTTCTTTTGTAAAATTTAGATATTATGAAAAAAGCAACTCGTTTAAGTTTCTTTCATTAACCTGCTTGTTTTTAGAGAAAATCAATAGAATGCAGAATTAATAATTGCCTTAAGAACCAATCAATAACTCAAGATATGGACTTAGTAAATGAATGCAGTTAAGTTTGTTACAAACCTCTAGAATATCAATAAAAATACGCCGTGGTTAAATATTAGTAATTTAATGAGTAACTTCAAAGTAGTTTGGCTTCATGCATTAGTAAAGATAAGACAGATGAAGTATGCATAGAGAAAGCTAATTAACTTTATCAAGGCAGTAAAATAAAGGAGTTTAAAGAGCAATATGAAAAGTATATTAATGATTTAATTAGCCGCAAGTTATGATTTGAAGAAATTATAGATTATAAGAAACCTTTTAAGAGTTGAATCAGATTCATAAAGTTAAAATAAACTTAATAAATGTTTTAGGATAATTCTACTTTTAAATCAAATGACTTTTACTTTACAAAGTGGACATTCTCTATGCTTATCTAGCCACTATTATATACATTTTTCATGAAATAAGTGCCTGGCATCGCAAGGCATTTGAATAGCTAAATCCATCTCATCGCAGCAGATTGGACACATTCTATCATCCTTTTCTTCTTTAGTTTTTACTATAGTTTTTTAGGGTACATTTCTATGATTTAAGTTAATAATTTTGAAACTTTTCTTAATTTTTGTAATGTTTGGCAAGTCTTTAACCGCTAGATATCTGTATAAATTTTCAGCATCTCTTAAAATTCCCTCGCTAAATTAGGAGGCTTCTAGATTATTTGGATTAAGTATGACATTTGTTCTATACTTCCTAGCCTTCACTTTGCATGTTATATGAAAAATGATCGCAAAAACTATGCAAGCTACTATTCTAATCAAATCCATCATATTAACAATTGAAATAAATGTGATCCCATAGCGAAAGATCTCAAGTTAAATCTCATCTGTATTTTCTCTAATTTCATTTAAGTATAATAAGATTCCATCAACTGCCCAAGAGTAATAGAGTATCTTAATCGCCATTACTGTCATAAAAAAGAAAATGAAGAAGAATTTGCTTCGTTGCTGTTGTTATCTGTTCAAATAAGCAGCATTTATAGTGTAGAATACAACACATGCTGGAACGAAATACAAGCCAATTTTGATAAATTTTAGCATGTCTCTGTCTACTTGGCTTAAATCAGAGCTTCTTACATCCGCTTTATTAAGCTACATAGTATAGATAGTCATAAGAGGAATTGAGAACAAAGCATAAAATGAGAAGTACACGGTAGCGAGCATTTTTGCAATGTGTTAAATGTTAGGTAAGCTCAGTTGACTCATTTCCTGGCTTCTGCGGAATACATTCAGACTAGAGGACTGTAAATCATGGAAAATCTCAACTTCTTCTTTATGGTCAAGAGGCAAAAGTTGCATCTAGATGTCATTTTCTTCGTCTATAAGATCCTCTGAGTTTTATTGTTGACTATTACTGCTACCCTAGTTTATTGACATTTATAAAATAAATAATTATTTAAAAACGAGAACATGCAATAAGATTTTTATAAAATTAAATAGAGATAAATTTAAAGTTTAATTTAATCAAAGCTTTCAAAATGGTTACAAGATCTAATCCAGAAGATATAATGTAATAAATTCACAATTTCTTTAATTATTATATAGAGTTTATGTAAAAACTTAGCATTATAAAGCTTTTAAATCTGATTTGGAATTCAAAAAGAAAGACCAGATTCAAGTCAATGAAAAAATGTTTTAATTTGATTCGGAAGATCACTATGAATTGAAAAATTATAAGTTTTACGATGCTGAATCACTGAAATGTACTTTTAACTTAAATAAAATGGGCTAAATTGAAGTAATTTAAAAAGAATTGAGCTTAATTAACAAGAATTATCAAAACAATTCCCTTTTTTAACTTTAGCTATAAGAAAATAATTCAAAGATATGCTTGAAACTATAATTACCAGATATTTATAATGATACTTTATGGTTTAGTTTAAGAGGTAGTAAACCCTAGCCTATCCCAAAACCAGATGATATAATAAAGTTTGGTAGGATAGTTTTTAAGTACATTAATTAAAATAGTAAACTACCAGAAAATTTGCTCTTTATGACTTCAGACGGTTATTCAAACTCAATCATGAACGATTTAAGCATTTAGCCTAAAAGCTTACAAGAAAGATATTATTGTAGCATATGCACACAATTTTGTGATCATGTTAGCGAGGATGATAATTTTTAGCAAAATACAAGCCTACAAAATTTGTTAGCAGCAGCTTGTAATTGTAGAGGATAAATTTAGTACGTTCATTTAGCTTGTTTGCAGTCAAAATTTTTCGAAGAGGCAAATATTGAAATGAAATTTGATAGCTGTATCTAAATAAAATCCTAGCACTTTAAATGTGAAATATGCAAGCATGAATATAAATTGATATTTAGAGAAAAAGAATCTGGGATTTAATACTCAGTTTTTGAAAACCTAATAAATGGTTGGGAATCTTCTCATATTTTGGAAAGTTTGCACACTTTCCCTAACTCTTTGAGTTAAAAAACAATAATTATGATTGTTCAATAAGCTATAGTTGAGAAATTATAAATCAACATAGGGAGATCCAAAGACAATGATATTGAAATTGTTGATTCAAGTATTTCAAGAGAGCATGCACAAATTTTAATAGAAAGAGATTCTAATGTTATTCAGATAATTGATTAGCATTCAAAATATGGAACTTATCTTATGATAAGGAAGGACCAAGAATATATAATCTCACAAGATGAGAGTTTAAGTCTACAGAGAGATCAAAATCTAATAAGTGTCTCATTGAGAGTTATGCCTTAAGATGAGGAGGGTATACCAAGATTAAAATTAGAATCACCTTTTAAGGCTTACACTTAAAAGCAAGATGAACATCAAAGCAATTAGAAATCTGCATAAAGTTTATATGGGGTGTAAAAAAATATTCCCTTATATTTAATGGTTTTTGGGTGGAAATATAATTTGATAAATCAATTTGATTTATTATGAATTTTGGATAAATGGAATGTTAACAATAATTAGTATTTTTAGTCGGTATATAAAATTTTATTATAAATTTTAAAAATAAAAATTTAATAATCTATAAGTAATTTACTGCTTTTTATAATTATAAATAAGAGGTTTTTATTTATCTTATGTTTTATTCTAATCTAAAACTATTAAAACAATTTTTATTTTTATTTACCTTCCTCCAGCAACATTTATATTCTTATAAAAATAATGATACTATATCATATAAATAAGCTAGTTCAAATGTGAGTGCGTTTAAGTTTTATTGATTTAAAAATCTATTGAATTATATATATATATATTTGATACAAACACCCATTTTTTAATAAACAGCTCAATATTTACTTAACATTAATACTTGATAAAATTCATATAAATTATTTTCATTCAAAGAAATATGAGTTCTATAAAAATTTAGAATTCTTAACTTAGATATTAAAAAATTTATGATTCTTGAAATATTAGTGAAAGAATATTTATCAATTTAGAATTTATCTTAAATTTTGGTTTTGTTATATAAATTAATGATCACTATTTATTTATTAAAAATGACAACCCAAGATTTTTAATCCCCTCCTTTTGTATGTGACTTCTTAGAGACGTTAATTAACAAATCATGATGCTGTTTAAAATATATTTTAAAATGAAGTAAAATACAATGAGAATTATCAATCAAAAGGATGATCAAGCTTTAGATAAACGATCAAAGCCAACTAAGCAGCCATAGACAGGAATTAACCATATTTAAAGCCAGATCATTCGTTCATCTATAAATGTAGCTACTAAATCATCAAGAAACTAAAATGCACATGTCAGAATAATTGAAACTATGCAGCCAAATCAACCAATTAAATCTTTGCATAAAGCTAATCTCAGCTTTTCTCATAATCCTTTATTAATAAGACTACAGGTGATTTGAAGTTAAGTAACTCAATTTTGCATGTAACACCAAAAAAGACTTAGACTAATAATTAAAGCTCATAATTAAACAAGACTCCAATATCAGGCAATAATGAATCAAGTATCACATCGAAATAGGGATTCGAAAGTGCGAAAGGTGCAAATCTTTATGTTTATCCGGGAGTCTAAGCTCAAATGATCTCAGGTATATATAATAATTAGTGCATGGGGAGAGGTGAGACTTCGTAGAGTGCACAAGGTACTGTCTCAGTAAATCGAAGATACAAAGATGACATTAATAGTATGGCATCTAACTCAAAGATAATGAGCTCTGGAAAGAATACTATGATGGCTACTAGTTTAGAATTACCAAGTCAATCTTTGATCTAAGCAAATTAAAAACCTTAGAGTAATAGAGTAATCAGTGACATTGTAATTGAAGATGCATTTGAAAGTAATTACGGAACTGCAAATAGTATTAAAGAGTAATAGATATTCAGCTTTTCCAAAACGCCTAAATTTGGCACCTATCCAATACTGAACAATCAAACTGGATCATCGAAAGTTTTTAATCAATTTGATAGTGTGAAACTGACAGAAGGACCACTTTTTACTAGCAGGTCCTCTTATGAACTAAATGAAGAAATTTTCTAAGAGTATAACTCCAATAACGATGAAAGACTTCCCAGATAGCCAAGCAACATTTACGACTACTAACAGTAGTACTAGAACTGCTACAACTATGTTGATAACGAAAACAATATTTTAATTAAATCAAACGATTCCCCTAATAGAATGAGTCTATCTTACAACCTCTCATAATCACAAGTAGTCAGTAACAAGCTCTCCATTTAAACATTGCAAGAACTTGAATCTCCTAGAATGAAAGGGAATTAAAAACCTTTACATTAAGGCTTTATCAACTGTCAAAGATCTAAGACACCTACAGTATAGTCCTCAATAAGTTGTTTTAAGAACTCTTTTTACAAAGAAATAAATCAAAAAGACATTGAGAAAGAATAATTTGTCAGGCCAACAGGTATCATTAAAAATCCATTTATAAAATACAGGGATGAATTCGCACGAATTTCTCCTAACAATTATCCTAACTAGAGGTATAATAGTTTACTTTACAAACCAAGATGTGAAACTGAAGTTAATGATTACAATAGTTAGTTATTTTTAAATTTAAATGAATTTCAATACAAATATAATAGTAAAATATAAAAGCAAGACTCGTAGGATAATTTTAGGCATTTCTTTTCATAGCAAGATCAATAAGATTAAAGAATGAAAATACTCAATTCCGAGAGAGGATAAGATCAATATGAAAAGCTGTATTTTTAGGAGCTAGAGAAGCATGATTGTACCAAAAGAGCGCTTAATAAGGCAATTTAACTAGCTAACATGCTAATCGACGAAATTCATTCTTAAAACAACAGTTAAACATTTAGTAAGAGAAATTTTGCTCAACCTGAGGAAGAAAATAGAAAAATGCGAGATTTATAAGGCTACAACTCCTCGTCAAGTTTTAATATTAGTAGATTTCATACTCCAGAGCCTTTAATGGCTTAGAATAAGTTTAACACTAAGCAGGAAAATAGAGAAAATCAGATTGTACTTTAAAACTAATAAGATCATGAGATATGTGAGGAAGATAGAGAAAACAGCAGATCAAGGAGGGAGTTGAGTCGCAAGAAAAGTCTTAATGCAAGCACCAGAGAACTTCAAAACTTAACTAACTTGATAAGAAAGACAAAAAACTCACCCTTAATTGTAAATTCAAAGCAAAGTAATATATAATAAATCCCATAAATTACATATTGCTTAATTTTATACAAGAACTAGAAATAACTTAACTCCAATAACAGGACTTGAATCTAAAACTTACTAACCACTAAGTGCTATGCAAAGCAATGAAAACTTCTCTCTAATGACAAGTTTCAAACAACTTGACCAAACCACTATTTCTAGCAACATGAGGCAGCTATTAGAGAGAGTTCACAACATCTAGTATAAGGGCAATTAGGAGAATAAGCAAGATTCGTGTTTACTAGACAATTTGATATCTGAAAATAACACACCAAATCATGTCATGCAGGATGATAGTTTTAGAAGCTCAAACGTTTTACTGCCATAGGATACTCAATAGTTAAGAAGCATTAAGAAAATTACTCGCAGCTTGTTTACTGAGATACAAAATCTCAAACAATGAATTAAAAAAACTAAATTTAGATTTCATTTGCAATTTTTACTCTTTGCTTTATTCTTTCTTAGAGTTTAAGACGTTTTAACATTGGAAAGTATTTTAATTATATTAAAATTTCGAATAGTAAACTTGTTAAATCACTTTTTTTTCTAATGGAAGTTATAAAATCAAAGAAATCACTGAACTAAAGATTCTAAAGAAACTAAACTCTGAAAGTAAAATCTAATAAAAGTCAATCAAATAGCAGAGACAGAACAATTCAATCTCCTATTTCACAGTCTTTCGCTTAATGCATGCCAGTTTATTTAAATCCAAACTCAATGCATATAAACTAGAATTAACGAGATAATTATGTGAGGAAGTCATCTAAGAAAAGTAAAGACTTTATTGTAAGATCTTCATAATCTAGAAAAAGGAAGAGAAATTAAATGATTTATTAGTCTATTAATGGAATAGATAGTGAATTCTAAATATAATAGGATTAAATTCTTTCTCAAAGAGAGAAAAATGAAGAAATCGAGAGTATAGATTTGAATCATTTATAGACCCTCGATGATAAGAGATAGTTTAACTAAATTTTAGGGATATTATGATTTTACTTAAACTAATTTATTTTTAGTCTAAATTTATTAAACACTCACTAAACGATGTATAACAGTATAGACTTTCATAAATCACAGTTTTAACAATAAACTTTCTCAAATCAATTAGATAAGTTACAAATTTAAAACAATTAAAATACCCTATCTCCCCTTAATCAATAAAATGAGCATGACTTCATAAAAGATAACTAAATCCAAGACAAATTTTAAAATCTAAGAATTAGATAACTTAGGCCTCAGTCGACGAAAACAAAAATCTAGTAAAACCATTCAAAACTTAAAAAGTCTAAATCTCGATCAAATTCTAATACAAGACTATTAATGTACGAATAACAGCTTCAAAACCAATTAAACTAAAATTCTTCTGCATTATTTAATTATAAATCTCTATTGAATTAGAAGTAACAGAAAACTTAAAGAATAAATTCAGCTAAAAAAATTAAAAACCTCACTAATAATTACATAGGTTAAACAAATGGCAATTCAATAAATATTGATCCAGTTACCAGAGAAATATAGAGAATGATTTTTAATGGAAAAGCCGAACTAAAAAAGTAGTCTAAAAAGCTTAAGAATTCCCTAAACAAGATTAATACTTAAAAATATTAGAAAATCTTATCTCCTCGAGCTAAATCAAGCTACACATAAAACTAGAATTAAACTCCAATAGAGTCTGTTGCAGATTTAAAGAGAAGAGCTTAATTTTATGAAACAGATTCTATCACTCTTGATAAAACTTTTTTTTATATTATTCATAATTTATATTTTACTCTCCAAAAGAAGACCAATAAGTTAAAAATTAAAACAGCTTAAGCACAATCAGATAAATTAGAACTTATGCGTGACATTGCAACTTATGAAACAAATTTGTGTGAGGAATTAAACCTCAGAAGTATGTTGCTTCTCATGAGAGAAAAGGTTTTAAAATGCGTAAAAAATCAAGAATAACATAGTAATTCCACTTAGAAGTTTCAACAGTTCTTGAATTCAGCTGAGATGTCTTTTACAAAGATACAAAAGTAAACACGATTCAGTCATTTTATGGATGAAGATAATTTGGTTAGCACTACTAAAGCACAGCAAAAGTTTGAACTTCACAGATCTAGTGCTCTATCATCAGCTATACAATAAAATAATAAAGAGAGAGGTAGTAAGAGATAAGAGGAGAAGAGTTTTTTTGCCATGAATTAAATGGTTATGTAATCAAAAAGATAAATCAAAATTCCAAAAAGAACTACTGAATTTATGTTTTATACCAAAAGGGTTTCTGGAATGCTTTCCTAAATTTAACTAAAAGTTAAGAGAGACACTTTTTTACTAATTTTAAATTTGAGTAAATATCTTTTAATTTTATACTTTTACAGTCAAGGTATCGCCATCAGTTTAATTTATCAAGTAAACTAAGGATCAAAATCTTTAATTTAAAATATCAAAGAAATCAGATGACTAAGACCCACAATAGTTTATAGATTCTCTTATAATAGTATGGATTGCGAATTTAAATAAATTTATGCTTCTTATAAACGAATCAGATATTGAATAAGACAATTTTTATATGTATCATCACAAATAAATGAAAACGTAAGTTAATATCCAAGCTTATTTACTTTTCATTATAGAAATTTCAACATGATGATTAAATTTGACAGTATTAGCTAGAGCATGAGAATATCAATTGCTTAACTAGAAGGCATATTTGATAAACATATATTGACAAACGAATAATTTAAAATCTTAGAACTTTACGATCTTAAAATTTCCTTGATCAACTTTTAAAAATTTGATTTTGATTAGTTAACAACTATAATATCAAGAGATCTGGAATAAAAAATATTCATGTACAAAGGCATTTAATTATAAAGCTTGACATTAGAAAATTAATTCTCAGAATTTGATGCTCATTTTAAGTCTTAAGATATAATCGTGGATTAAATTAGTAGGGCAAACTCAATTCCAAGTTAATTAAGATTGATAGAAGAAGATGTTATATCAAAGAATTTAAAATTAAATTATGATAAAATGCCTTATCAATATTCTATAATTTTATTTAATTAAGGAATTAAAATTATAATTATAATTAATATGTAAGCATTGTATACTTATAAATAAATAACTTAATAATCAGCTAAATACTCAGTAAATATATTTTTTAATAAAATAAAAGAATTAACTTTCTCTTAGGATGCAATAAAATAGGCCATATTAACTTTAGATTAATTTAAATCGCAATACTGCTGAAAACTTTAATACTCTCAATATTAATTGCAGTAGTTATGTTTATTATTAGCTTGACTACAAAATTGATTATATTTTAGCAATAATCCAAATATTAATATCAGAAAAACTTTGATTCAAATTTAGAGTTGCCTAATTTATTAGATAAAATATACAGTCATAATACTTCTAGATAAATGACGGATTAATTAGACTAGGTATTGGGGTTGGAGAATAGCCACTAAATTGAAAATGATATTGATAATATTAGTGTTAGCAATACAAATTAATCAAGACAAAGCAACTTAGAATCAAAACCCCAAAACCCCTTAGTGAGGTTTATAAGTGCTTTGATTTGTAGGGTATTGTTGGGGTCTTATTGGGGTTAGTAGAGAAAACGCAGGTTTTTTGTGAATTTAATGAATATTTAATGAGTATTATTGTATTTAATTCAAACAAATTTTATCTGCTTATCTTTGTGGTACCTCTTGAATCTAGCTCTCTTGAGTGCTTCATGTATGTCTTCTAGCGATTATCTTGGATAAGCTGGAGCTCTCACGATTATCATCTCTACAAGCTTCTTAATTTCATTGCAGACATCTTCCTGTTGTATATGTTTAGAAGCCAAACTTATTGATTATTTTTCGTGCTTTGTTCCAAAGTAAGACATATTTTCCATATCGCACTCTAAGATTATGGCAGCAACTGCCCATACATCCCATTAAACAGAGCCATTAGTCCACTTCTCCCTGATTGGAAAGTATCCTGGAGTGCCAAGCACCTTAGCCAAAGTCACAATTTCTTATCTTATTGCTCTATTGAAATCAATGACTACAATTTCTAAAGGACAGAGATTTAACATAACATTTTCAGGCTTCAAATCTCTATGTACATACCCAAGTTCATGGAGCTCTTAAACACCCTTAATCATTTCTGACAGTATCTCATTTAAATCATCTGGGTATCTATTATGATAGAGATACTCTCTTAAAGTCATTTCAAACTTTTTCAGTCTTAATGCAACAAAGCCATGCCCAAGAATAACTCCATCAAGTCTAAGCAAGTTCTTAAACTATTTTTTCTAAGCCTCCCTCAGTATTATGTATTCATTTGCAAATTCATTTTGATACTGCTCATTTTTAATGAGATACTTGAAAGGATATACTTTGTAAGCATACTCATCAACCACTATCAGCTTAGCCTTGTTTGGTAAGTCAAAATGCAAGTAATTTTCAATACATCTTTCAATATCAATTGCATTCAATGCAGGTATATACATAGCTCTCTCTTAAAGACATGCTATAAGAGTACCATTTGCTGGCTGATTCATTGATTCAAAACGCGTCTGCCTCTTGAGCCTTTCCTCCTGTTCTCTTTATGACTCAAGAGAGTTATTTTTTCTTTTAGCAGGTATAAGCTTTTAAGTTTCTTTATCTTTAATTAGGAATTCACTTAAGTGGTGCTTTTGCATATGCCTCTTTACTTTGGCTGAGTGAGTATAAGACTTAATGCATGTTGTGCATTGGTACCTTCCATCCACTTTTTCATGTTTAAAATAGATCTTGGCTTTGCCAGAATGTACTTCTTTAATGTGCCTCTTCAAGCTCGACTCAGTTGAGAAGAAATTTTAGCAGTCTTCACATTAAAATGTTTTAATTTTTTCAATTGGTTGCTGTTCCTTATCTTCCTCAACCAATTCAACTTATATTTAAACTCCTATCTCTGCACTCTACTTCTTGTTTTAAACTTATATTTTAAAGACCTCAGCTTCAAACTCTAGAGCTCTTAGCTCAACCTCCTTTTCAATATAAATTACTGGTTTCTTGGAGGAGCCAAAGTTGAGTAATGATTGACCTGTTCCAAGAGAAACTGCCTTACGATTTAAGTTGGACGCTATGTTTAAATTCAAATTTAAATTTCTATTATAAAGCTCTAATAACTATTCTGGCTATAGTCACTCTGTATAGGAGTTGATACGACAACAATTATGGTTGAATATAAGGTGTTAGAGATCATATTTATGCTTAGTTTATAAATATAATTTTTCTAATTTCATACTTAATAATTTCGATTTAGGTACCAACCAAGTATAAAATCGAGTTGGTACTGGTACCAATTAGGTTTTGAACCATTTTGGAACTTTTCCATTAAAACCTCATTAGTTTAAAACTTGGTACTAATTAAGTTTTGGTACTATTAAATTGGTACCAATTAAATTTAAACGAATTTAGTACCGGTACTAATTAAATTTAAACAAATTTAGTACTAATTTAATGGAACTAAATTGATAATAATGGAGCTCCATCTCTAAAGTTTGATACAGCTTCTGCCAGCTTTCTCCACGTATCGTTACCAGGTTGACCTCCTATAAGATGCCCATATTTAATACTAAGATTTTTAATAGTAGGATCCAGAACTCTATATATTGTAATTTGAAATTCAATAAGAAGAGAAGGAACAAGGATGGAATCTATAAGTACTGCAATGAAGAGGCTTGAAGCTTAAGAAATGATCTCAAGATTTAGAAGCAAGGAAGATCTCTATCGATACCTCACTTAGCATGGTAAGCATGTGACATATACTTAATCATATACTATAGTGGGTTTATTCCTTCCAACGATGGAAGGTACCAAAATTTCATTCTTAAAAGCTATACTCTGCGATGAGAAGAAAGCCTTTAAAAACAATGAAATAAAGTTGATAGATATACCAAACTACCCAGAGATTTCAGTCACTAATCTCTACGAGGATGCGATGAATGATGAAGAGTTGGTTGTTTATCTTCCTACCAAGAAACATCTCTCCAACAAGCTTCCAGAAAGGAGCTTCTTCTTTGGTGTTCTTGGCACTTTAAGAGAGAGTTATCTCAAAGAGATCATTGAAGAAGATCACAAAAAACGCTACTCTATTTCTCCTGAAGATTAAAAGAAGCAAGGCATACTAATAAGTGAGGCCTGGCTCGCTGAGCTTAAGAAGCATCCTTACCTCTCTAGTAAGCATTGATTTAAACTTTATAGGGAAATCTGGGACTGGTATATTCCTAATGAAAGAGAATGCAAAGGTTCACAGAGAGAGAAAGTCAAAGAAAATATATGAAGTTAGCAAGAGACTTTATAAAGATGTTTAAAAGCCAGATGAAATGAATATAGATGCAGGTGCTGGCACTAAGAGAAGAAACATGGCCTAGGCAAGCCATAAGAAGAGGAGAAGAAAGAGAAGCCAAATGCCTTTCTGGGTTAATTTAATATGTGAATATATTCATTCGTTTAAATCTAAAACTTATTTATAAACATTCATTCTTCCCTCTCTAGCACAAATTGTTGTCTTATCTATGCTCACTCTCTTACATCTGCTTTGAATTAAGTCAACTGTATCGATGGGCAAGTCATGCATAAGATGATACAGCAGCAGCTTCTTGTAGTGAGTCTTGATTTAGCTCCAGTAGAATTCGATTCCATTAAATTATGGGCTATAAGGAACGTTGTATACAGGAGTTATGTTTAGCTCTTCATAAGCTTTCTTAGACTCTTTAGTCTTATGAACTGAGAGGTTATCAACAAACAGGATGATCTCTTGGTTACTATACTTCTCTCTGAGCTTATGTAGGAACTCTATATACTACTCTCGCTTAATAGAGCGAGGGTGAATATCATAACTCTCTAGGCCTGAATCTTCACTTATACCAGCTAAAATTGCATGGGTGACTCCCTTCACTTTTTAATCATAGACTTCTATATTATCATACTTTTTATATCAAGACTTATTAATAAAGTGTTGAAGGTGAATACAGCTTCATCAGCGTGTATGAACTTGATGTTATTAGTAATAGCTCTCTGCATTTAATCATATATATAGTTTAAATTATTACTATAAAATGGCACTGTAAAATCAATCACTCTCTTCACTCTGTTGACAGTCTTGAAAGTAATACCATTTCTTCTATAAATATTGGCTATAGTCTAAGGAGAGATACGCATGTCAGGACACTTGCGATGAAACATCACAGCTCGCTAGTCTAATGGAAAGTGTGCCCAATACTTCAAAGTCTTCGAGTCGCAGAGGTAGTCAATATGGTGCTGTGAGAACTTTTATTTTCTTGCAGGATGCTTTCAAGTGCCTGAATTAAAATGCTAAACAGCTAACATGCAGTGATACCTAACAGTAGAGGCACTCTTGTGTAAGAGCTTTGCTATAGCTGCATAATTCAGTACTGGTTTGACTTAATCTATATTAATACTCGTACCATACCTAAGCTTAAGCAGTAATCTAAATATTTCTCATCATATATAGACCCTAAATTTCGCTAATTTCTATTTCTCATATTGCAAATTGGCCTAATTTCTCTACTAACCCCAATAAGACCCCAACAATACCCTACAAATCAAAGCACTTATAAACCTCACTAAGGGGTTTTGGGGTTTTGAATGATAAAATAATAATATTCCTAAAATTATTTTAGCATTTAATTAAACTTTCCTTAACTATAACGACATTTATTAACTAACCTTTGATTTAATGCATCCTTTCCAACATTATTCTGCTAATTATAAAATTAAATACTCATTAAATATTTTGAGGTGTTTGCAACTATTGTTAGTTCTTAAGTTTAATGGAGAAACTTGACTTATGAAAGAAAATATCATTTATATCTTTTGTGTCATAGTTTGAAGTTTGTTCATTATTATTTGCCATTTGCAATGGTGACTATGCCTTACTATTTATAAAAGAATTAATTTCTTCGCAGTCACTATTTTTCGCATAATTCTTGAAGCTTTTTAGAGGCAAATTAAATCCATGGGGGATCTCCTTTATTAAAATCGTAAATACACCTAATGGGAAAAGGAAAATTTCCTGTACCACAATGTAATTTTCCCACTAAGTATTTTCCTACTCTCACATAAAATTTATAATTTCCAATGCCAGTAGCTTTTAAATTTTCCTTTATTTATAATTTTACATGAAACTTCATTTATAAAATTATTAATAAAAATTCATTAAATAACGGCCATCAACCATTTGTTTTACATTAATCGATCGTAAATCTTTAAAATTTAAGATGTAAGTATATATTTTATTTGAGAGAGAGCCATATTCATTTTTTATATGTGTCTCTATAAATAATATATTTTTTGGGTCAGTAAACCACTCTGGTAAAGGAAACTTACCCCCTTAATCCATTTAGACTTTTATAATAATTTTGATCTGGCGTCTTTCCGCTTAACTAGCTACTTTCAATTTTTATCGAAAAATATGAAGGGCTTTAATCGAATTTAAGCCTAGATTAAGGAGGTGGATGGATTAAATGGCTATTTGAGCTTAATTTTTTCATTAATTAGTTCGGTATCTCTTTGCATATTTTGTTAATATCGCTGTTCATTACAAAAAGATGGGCCTATATATCTTTTGAGTTTTGATCACCAATATAGCATAAACATAAACAAAATAAAGAATTAAAGTTATTTATAATAACTATGTTCTTAATTTGAACTGAGGAATCTGATAAAGGGTTAGGTTGCATCTTATCTCTATCAAAATCATAGATTGATTAATTAGTTGACCCCTCTTCCCCTGGAACCTAATTAATTTTTACTGAGTTTTTATGATTTTAAATTAGTGAAGTCATTTGGTCTTAATTCATACTTTTTTGTTGTCTCTATTTTTTAGTACTACCATTAACCCCTTACTTATCCAATTACTTAATCAAGTTTGCATTTTTGAAATGATTTGGTCTATTTTCCATTAGCTGAAAGGTTTTACTTTGTATGGGCTTTAATTCTGTTTAATTTTGATAAATAAAGATAAATAAGTTAAGAGATGCAAATTTACTATTAATATTTATGTCTAATCAGGAAGAACTAAAATCTTATTTTGGTCTTTGATCAAAGAAAATGTCTATTCATTTTAAACGTGTTTCATATGACCATTTATTCGTTCTTTATTATAAATTAATGACCAATAATAATTTAAATATTAATGATAAACATTTTTACCAAAGTTAATTAATTAATTTATTATACTGTACATACCAAATTTATGAAATTAAGTTTTATTTAGATGTTTAAAGCTCATTTTATTTTACTCTATATTCCCTTAATACTCGTTTTTATATTTCAATTAATCACCAGCAGGGCTTTTCTAATTTTATTTTTTCAAATTATGTGAAGGACCAGGCAAATTAAGAAAATTAACTTGTGTAATATTAGTTGAATCATTAATATTTGAACTCTTCAAATTTTAACTATTAAAATTACTAGTTAATGATTCATTTTACATGAAAATATTGCTGTCTAGAGATTTTGGGTATTTTTAACTAAAAAGCTAATAATCTTAATTTTAATCTAATTAATATTGATACTATTGCTTGTTAATCTTATCAAAAGTATATCGGCTTTAATTGTTGCGCTTTATTTTTCTGAATGGCAAATTTTTATTTGATTTTATTGGATAATTTTAAGCCAGAAACATGTTTTCTTATTAACCATATTCGCTGTAGAAATTGCTGACTTAATTATTTTTGAAGTTTAACTCACTAAACCCCACGAAATTTGGATATTAAACTTGTTTTTTGCCAAAATTAGTTTTATTCATCATTAATTTATGATTCTTTTAATTGTTGTGAAATAAACTAATCTATTAGTTAAGTTTGCTTGAAATGTTTGGGAAAAAGCCCGCATTATTTTAATCTAAGTAATCTTTTAAATCTGAATTATTTTACTGTAACCTTTCTGAGGCTCTGTATTAAAGTTGACTTTGTTATTGAATATTAAAAGGGGATGTTTGTTACAGTGAGGATGAATTTTATTAATGAGACTCTTCCAAATATTATTACCTTTCATTATGAAATTAATTAGGCTTTTCGTCTTAAGATATAATTGTAAGTAAATTGACAGAACTTGAGTGTCTCTGTTTTTCATTTTCACTATTTTAAATTCTGTTTTCTAAAGAGTTTTTAATAACAGCTTATCTTGTAGTGTTTAGTTTGTGTTTAGGATTAACTGACTGGCTTTGTTCTATTTGATTTCAGCTTATATTAAGATTATTATTATTATTATTAAGTTTCTTTTCATCTTATGGAACTATGATGGGTTCGAGATTGAATTCCCAATTAATTTTCTTAATAAGTTTCTTATAGACTAAACCGTTCTCAACTAATAAAGATTTAGTATCTTTTTTTTGTATTTGTTCAGTGTTATCTATTTTTAGGAATTTCCTCAATGTTATATAGGGCTTGATTTGCTCATAAAAGAACTCTTTAGTATTTTAGAAAGCTAATGTTTACTAAAAATTTTTATAAGAGTTAGCTTCTTTTACTTAATACTGTACTTATTTAATTCTGAAGCCAAACATTTGAGAAGCTATGTCTCTATCAAAGTTATAGAAAAATCTTGTCACCTAATTCTATAAATTTTCTTATTATGATTGTTGTGAAGTAGCTGCTTTTTCAGGAGATTTAATTACCTTTTTTTGCTTTCTAATTTGTGGCTTTACTTACTTATCAAGATTAAATAAATTACATAATACATGTCCAAATGAAAAAGTTGAACATTGTAAAATGCACTTTAAAAATTGCTCAATACACATTATTAAACGATATTACTAGAAATATAGAAATACACATTTAGCTGCTCTATCATTACTTAAAACAGCATGATTACAAATGATTTGGCGTGTCTCCATTTTCTTGTTATATTTTTTATCCATCTAATGTTATTCGAGAAATCCCTCCAGATCCAGCGTCTTCTCGATGCAGCCTTAAACTTTTCTATTTACTTACACCTCCCCCATTTTTATCAAACTAACTTTACTACCGCAGTGTACTATTATCACCATTATTATTTTGGTCATTGTTTTACGTATATTAATCTTGATTATTGGAGAATTATAATAAACAGTTAATTTAACACAGATTAGTATTTATTCATTTTTCAAAAACAATATTATCATCCTAACCTTCCTTGATCTAAGTTTAGTATATATCTTGAATTACTTTGACGAATGCAATCTCCACATTAGTTGCATCTAGTGCGCTTGTTTCTATGAAATGAATATCTATAAGATTTTGCTTACAACTAATTAAGTCTTACTGTTATTTTTTGCATAAGCATTTGCCTCTTCAAACGATACAGCTCTCTAACTTTTTAAATCTGATTTATTTCCTACAAGAAGTACTGATATACTATATTCAGCGTGCTCTCTTAACTCAGTAATCCATCGTTCAATGTTTTGATAAGTGTTATATTTTGTAATATCGTAGACTAATAAGGCTCCAACTGCGTTTCTGTAATAAGCGTTTGTAATTGCCCTATATCTCTCCTGCCCCGCAGTGTCCCATATTTAAGCTCTTACAAATTGATCTTCCACTTGGATACTCCTTGTTGCAAACTCCACTCCGATCGTTGATTAGGAGTTAATTTTGAACTAGTTTTTCGTATAACGTAATAGCAAATTAGACTTTCCTACGCCTGAGTCACCAATTAATACTATCTTGAAGAGGTGATCGTAATGATCTTAATCATTACTTATCAAAGCCATTTCTAATTTAATTTTACATTTTAACAACACAATTTTAAAAAATTAACTCTATTGGAAAGAATATATGAGCCTCGTATAGTGATATAGGGAGGTAGTTCCAATAATTAAAATTTAAATTAATAGATTAATCATAATTTCATTATTTTATTTGTAATGGAAGTTAATCAATCACCTGTTTAAGACATAAAGGGTCAAGTCTAAAACCAATAAAATTAGTATTAATTTCAAGATTATCATATTGATGAAATTTCAGACTTGGATATGGATGACGAAATTTATGACTACTCATTCAGATAAATTTCGTATAGATCTTTTGTATACTTAAATGCTGATGAATAAGCTTTAGATGATTGCAGCAGCCATTCAGAGGAAGAAGAAGACACATAAAATATAAAAGATTTGACATCTACTAATAAACTTAATTAAGCACTAAATGCATAAGGGAGTTTCTCAAATAACATATGATAACATCAAACATCCTAATCGCAATAAGTCAGTATGGTTCCTTCAGCAAATTAAAGCCCCATAAAAGAGAGGATATCTGAATCTACTGTAACAGCAAACAACAATAACTTTCAGATTATTAAGAAACATTCCCAAAACAATAAATCCTTATAAGATAATTAAGACTAAATAGCAAATACTGCCTCAGATCTATCAACACAGGCATCTCAATAAAACCATTAACAAAAGCCTGTTAAAATCTAACCCAAATATGAAGATGAAAATATTTTAAAGCGAAATTTCACTAGATTTTTACGCTAAGTGGAACAAAAGAAACAGACCATTTAAGAGTAGATTAGAATTAAGCAGTAATAAGAGAAGGAAATAGAGAAAATTTAAAGATAAATGGATTTGAAAACAAAGTACGATTTGATATAGAAAGAGGGAGTTTTTGAGATGTACAGGAAAAAGGTGCCCCCTAGGAAAGCTATCAATAGATACAATGAAATGCTGGAATAAGATTATAATGAAAACAAGATTGTGGTATGTGGGTATATTCAAAATTTACTTTAGACGGTTGAATAAATGAAGAAATGTCGTAATCTTGAAAAATAAAAATGAATTAAATTCGTTTTTCCTATAATTATGGTTAATGAAATAGTTAAATATTTACCTTAGGATTCAATGAAATTGCCTTATAAAATGATTTCACCTTGACCTCCCTATTTTCAGAGAATATGCCATAGTATACCCAATATTCGCTGTTTTCAGGTTGCTATTAAATGAGCTCTTTCATGAGCTTGAGTTTGAATTAAACATTTGATTTATCATCATAATTGAGCCATAAAAAGTGATAGAGTCTGCATAAATCTAATTTCATGTTTCTCTAGTAAGCTTGATTTGGAATTTTTGTATTCTAGATCAAACTATTTTCTAAAAGCTCAATAGCCATTTTAATATGCTCAGGATTTTAGGTTTCTTCTCCAAGAACTTTAAGTGTCTCAATGTATACTCTTAAGAATCTCTCCTGCATTTTAACCCCTAATCTTGAAAATAAAGAGAGTTACGATCATAATTTTCTGGGATAATTAAATTTTGATTAAATTAATTAGAGATCATTAAGATTGTTTATAAAATTATATTTTAAAATTAGCTAAGAATTACGTGCGTATTAAAATATAGTGAAATATTAATTACCATGATCGGACAATTTAATTTTATTATCATTATTATATTATTAACCTCGGAATAATTTAATTTTAGGTTTTAATTGGAAGTTAGTGATTCTTGATTGACTCAAAAATGTTCTATGTAGCTTTAAGATACTTGATCTTCTATATGTCTTTGGGGTCCACATGTCCTTTAGAATCGTTTTCTAGAAGCTTATTCATATTTTCTAACACCACGCTAAACACTTCATCCAAAATATGACTCTTAAGAGAATCGTGATTCATGCTCAAGATAAGTGAAATGAATTTTAGCGATGCTAAGTACTCTCTATGTTTGTATAGTACTGTAGAGGAAATTAGCAAGATGTTTAGAAGTTCCCCTATAAGTTTATCATCCTTAGTCAGTGCAAGGAAATTCTCGATTGCTGTGAAAGACTGAGAAAGGAATTCTGGAAGCATTATCTTATCGACTAGGGATTTAATGTGATTTTGCAATCCTGACAAGTTCTCGTTATTGATGATATTTTAGTTGCAGTATTTAGAAATTTAACAAATACCATAATTATAGGATTAATTTGCTTTGAACAACCTTCTATGTTTTATGCTGAAAGATGGAAACTTCTAGAAGGCTTTCTAAATTTTGAATTCAATTAAGGATTTGGAATCTCTGAATGCCCTGATTCTCTCAATATAGATCTTTTAATAATTATTTTTCATTAAAATATATGAATTTTTAATTTATTAATTATATTTAATTTTGTGGATCATTCTCAATGCCAGATTAGCTCTTGAACAATCAAATGAGACTTTGATGAGAAAAGAGCAGTAGAGAAAATATCTGTAAGATGCTATATCACTAGGGCAAATATATAATCAAAAATTATTTTAATTTGTTATTATGTTTTACAATTATAATTTGGGCAATAAAAATGATTGTAAGTTTATATATTTCTCTTTTATTAATAAATACAATTTTTCCACTTTATAAAACATGATATCTTTAATTTTAAATCTAGCTTAAACACATACTTAATCTATTTTTATACCTATTAACATATATTTGTATTAAACATAAATTATTAAATCTTTTTAGAAAAATATACAACATCAATTATTCATCAAAAAATTTAAAGTTTAATTTTAGGCTTTAGAATGTTTCTAGAAATCGAGAAGGAAAAGATTTCCATGGAATAGAAGGACACTTTTGACATCAGAATTGATATTCATTAATATCTATCCAATTAGATAAATTACATTGTTACTTTGATGTAATTTGAAAGTGACGATAAGACTTTGAACACCAATGACTTATAGGAACTTCTTCAAGATAAATTGAGTGAAAATAGTCAGTACTCTGGACTTCTTACAAAAATGTAGCTAAGTTTGAAACTTAAGAGTGTTGGAAAGTTCTCAATTCAAAGATTACAAACTTTGATTGATTAAAACTTGAGCAATAATGACGGGGATTAATTTATGCTATAAATCAAAGAATCTCTTTAAGAACTAGCTTTAAATGATGAAAATGCTCTTAGTTAATTAGCTTCAGAAGCTTATTCTCAGTTCTGCCAGAACCCATCTGATAAAACTGCTAGTAGATTAATTTTACTAAATGAAAGTTTGATAAATAATGGAGTTGCTTCGAAAGAGAATGTGTTACTAAAAGATGATTTGGAATATCTCTTGTCAAAGCTTCATTATGACACTGCTTCGAAATTAATCAATTAGAGCATGAGAATGATGTACATTCAAGATGAAAGCCAACTTCTTGAAATTCAAGAGTTCTTTGATTTGTTCAACTAGTACAGAGTTGAAAGTATTATTTAGGATATTTATATAAAATATAAAGCCTAAGATCCCACCTTCCATCAGTTGAGTATTCAAAGATATTCAAGCTTTACCTGCTAAATCAATCCAAGAAAAACAGGCATTTATTCATAAGAGAGTTCAAGAAAGTAAAATTTCTTGGAAACAGATACATCCACTTATTCCTCCAAAATTTGAACAATCAAATTTCTAGGACTAAATCATTCCATGATGAAATAATGAATAATCCAACTGACCTTAAGGGTTACAACAAATTAATTTGGGGAACTATCCTTCAAGGAAAGCAAGATGAAGCTAGAAAGTTGGTGATTGTAACTTAACACAAAATGGAATGTGGATTTATTTGTAATTTCAGTGAACATGAGAAGAGAGTCTTTGACGACTACCAATGTTTGCTTAAGTCTTTCAAGCAATTGAATGCTGACTCAATAGATCAATTAAACTCATAATCAATTAGAATATTTAGAGCAGTTTAGACAAATTGTTGATATTTCATAATAAATACATAAAAAATTATAATTTCATTTGCTTTTTTATGCAAAGTAATCAGTAGATTTATTTTTGTTAACTCAATTCTATATTTAAATACTTAAAAATTACAAATATATTAGATTATCTGTTAAAGTGGATTTTATAACAGATTATTCTCCCATATTATACAAAATATTATTATTATACCCCAATTTAAATAACCGTATTCACCATTTTTTATTTGATTTTAGAAAATACTAAATCAAAGATAAGGGATGCTATTTATATTTATTCATTTTTTTATTCTTCATATGAAAGAAATTTAGAGCTTTAATGCAAAACTCTTTCTCCCACAAAGAAGACATTGTCAAAGCTGCTCATCCAAATTTGCAAAATTGACTGTTTACAAAGTGATTCAAATCAATAAGAGCAAGTCAAAGATTTAGCCAGTTCAATTCTCTCTTGGATCTCTGATTACTCTGGAAGAGAGGAAGTTATAGAAGATTAACTCAACATTTGCCAAAGCTTACTTTAGAAGCTGGTCTTAAACAGAGGTTATCTATAAACCTTCAATTAAGTAGGTTAGAGCATGCTAGACTAGTTGAAGGAACAAGATTCTCTACAATCCATTCCATAATTATTCCAGAATGAGTTCAGAGCATTCTTACTCATTAATATGGCAAATAATTTTATGAACTTGAGGAAGTTAGGCTAAGCCAACAGCTTGAAGAAGGAAGCAACTTAATTACTAATGTCAGACAAACGGGTGAACATCGATTGCACTTATATTCTTGAAGCTTCATTCAAATTAAGAGCTAAGCAACCCTAGGAAGTTATGAAAGTCTTGGATTATGTTCAAGATAGCAGCTACGAGAAGGAAATCCTGTCAACTCTAGCATTGTTTGAATTGAAGCAAAGTTAATTCATAAAAGTTGTAATTTTATATAGCAATACAAGAACTTCTATCTCAGCTGTAAAGTTCTAGTGTCTTCATTGAAAACAGACCTCAACCAAGCTTTGACTCACGATTCAGAAATCTTCAAGTCTCAAGAAATCCAGAGAATAAAGTTCCTACTTGGCTTTGCATATCATCTAAAATATCAAGCTGAAGATATCTTTATGAAGGCAAGATAGCAAGGAATCATACTGGAAGATGATTTTTCAGAGAGTGACATTAAAAGCTTCAATTAGGCTTATCTTGAGGGAAAGGCTATCAAGAGTCTTTAGAAAGCAAAAGAATTGCTCAATATA
The DNA here is from genome assembly GCA_000711775.1 of Oxytricha trifallax. NCBI lineage: Eukaryota > Ciliophora > Spirotrichea > Sporadotrichida > Oxytrichidae > Oxytricha > Oxytricha trifallax. The sequence goes on along the minus strand of ARYC01002855.1, from coordinate 29,187 downwards.
AAACCATAATAATTTCTTAATTAGATGTTTTTTAAATATAACTATTATATTAAAATTAACCTTACAAGTGTGTCTAAGAATATAAGCAATTCAGTATTCTTATTATTTTTTTCAATAAATTTTTATTTCATATTTTTGTGCTTTATAATTGTTTAGAATTTTATTTTTAGAAACAAATACATAGTAAAAATAGAATAAAGAATTGATATTAACAGAAAAACAATAAAAACAAATCTTAATCAAATTAAAGAAAAAAAAGCAAGAATGTTTTTTTTAAGCAATAACTTTTTTACTAAAAGTAAAGTTTTAAATTTATTTCTTAAATGTATTTGGTAATTAAAAAGTAGTTTTACAGACGCATTTTTATTTTTTGCGAAAAGAAATATTTTTTATATAATTTCAACCATATAAGCTATAAAAATCTAAAACATGATTTCATTTTTTGTTTTAATTACTATTATCAACTGAGTTCATTAATTTAGTCTCAATATTTTATTTTCTTTATAATATGCTTTAAAGACTTTTAATTTTTAGGATTTTAATGTTTACACTGAGATTTCACTTTGAATCTTTTGAAATTAATTTCCAATTAACAAATTACCCACAATAATATAAAAAAAATTATATAGCACTATATCTAAAATACAAGCATTAGAATCATAGATAGCCGAAGTAATGAGATAAAAAATCTTATAATCAAGAAAATTAATAATTTTTTTTCGTTATTTAATTTAGTATAATTTTTTAAAATATATCTTCTCTTTTTAAAGTGAGTTGTTTATTGTATTATCCATAATATAAATATTTAACGTTCAAATCAAAAAAGCTTAATTTATAAGCTAACTAACCTCCACAAAAAATAAAGAATATTCTTAGAACATTAATTTATTTCTTTAAATCTCTGAGCATATTACTCCTCCATCATATATAAGCAGGAAATTTAGGTAATTAATTACAACAAAAATATCTTAAATTAAGCAATCTACTAAAAAGATGTCAGCTACAAACAAGCTTCTTGGTGAAGTCCAACAATTCATCAAAGATCAAAACTACTAGCAAGCTATCAATGCATGTTTAAACATTATAAGAATCGACCCACAGAATCCTACAACCTACGTTCTCTTGGCCATATCAGTGTGCAAAAATGGTCAGTTTATAGATGCACTGCAACAATGCGAATCTTTAATGCAAAATCTCAAACCGGGCACTGAAGATGATAAAGTCTTGTTCCAGGTCTTGACTACAATTAAATTAAAAAAAATAATATTTTTAGTATTTTACTACAGGCATAGAGGCTAGCAATATGATGATCGAGCAGGGCAACTAAAAGTAAAAGAAAGAAGGGTTTGACCACAGAATAAGATATTAAATTATACTCATTGAATTTTTAGAAAGGTATGATATCTTCAAATGTTTAATATTTGTTGCTCTAGAAAAGAGAGATGGGAAAAGTTTGAACAAGAACTCGATTCACTTATTCCTATACTCACAGCTGAAGATAGATTCGATGAGCTTGAGAGAATATACTACAGAGTCTTTATAAATCCTAAACTCAACCCAGAGTTCAGAAACAGATGTGGTATCTCAATTTTCACTATGTCTCAGTTCTACAACCCAAAATTAAAGTTGACTCTAGAGCTTTTTGAACAAATTGCATCACTCAAGCCAGATAGTCCAGATAATGCCCTCTTGAGCCAAAAACTTATCAAAGATATTGATAAAAGAGTACCACTTTCAATTACATAAGTTAAGCCTGATCAAATTATTGGGTAAATTAATTAAATTATAACTATAAATTGAATAAAAGTTATTTTATCTATGCTTTATAATCTTTTCATATCTTGCAGATTGTAAAACTTTGCTTAATCTTATGAAGCCACTTTTTGAAAATTAAGACTACCAAAATGAGTAATTTTCAGGTTCTCTCTTTGCAAACAACTTAAATCTTTTCTTTAAGTACTTGGTTATCTGCTCCATGGTCTACGAAGAAACCTCAAATGATTGGAAAAGTTTGATACAAAACTTAAACAAATTGATTACAACTGAAAATTTCAAGCAAAACGATCAGCTTGGATCAGAGTCCTCACTTCCATTGAATACCCTCATTTATTCATTAGTTGATGCTGAAAGTCATATCTATTCTTTGAATCCTGCTTAAACCTTTGTAACTTCAAAAGATAGATCTTTGCAAGATTAAGAGTTGGAAAAACTTAAAGTTACAACTGAAAAAAAATACTGTCCTCACTTAGGCCTCTCACTTGTATGTATTTACAATAATTATATTAACTTTATTTAGTCTGAAACAATGATACTAATGAACATCAATCATGAAGAGACTTTTAAAACACTGATATCTAGTGTAAATCTAATTTATCAATTAAGAAGCTTTGGATTTTCCTAAGGATTTGAGTAATTTATTCACTAAATTTCTAATTATATTTTAGACTAGAGACCAAGGCTTTACTTTATCAAGCCTAAATTTTAGTTGGCAGAGGCCTTACTTTATCGTAAGAAAAGAAAAAGGTCGTATTTGAGTAATTGATTGATAAATTAAATGCCATCAAGGATAAGACTTCAAACTTTAATCTTATTAATGAGAATATTCCAAAAGTAAGATTTTCATTTTAATTAAAGATTTTCTATAGTTAAAGTACCAATAGTATTTATCAATTGACAACTGGAAAGCAGCTAAGGAAGTTCTAGATGATTTCAAATTAAAATAATTAAAAAATTTAAATTATCTTTAAAAATGATCTTGACACTAAGATAGAAACACATTCCAACAAAGATTGGATTAAGAGTCAAAGAGCTTGGTTATCTTACTCATACTTAGATCAGCTTGCAAGTAACGAAGAAGAAAAAGTTCTCATGCTCAAGGGTATCGTGAATTTATTGAAAGATGCTATACAAGCCAATCCAAAAAATATTGATGCTCAGGTAAAACTTGGAACTATCTACTATGCCTACGAAAAGTTGCTTGGCTTAAATCCCAAGCAAGATGTAGCTCAATGGCTATAAGTACTAAAATAAGATCAATCCAATGCTGAGATATTTCTCTCTCTTGCCATGTACTATTTCTCTAAAGAGAAAGATTTGACCAGAGCTCTTAAATGTTTGGATAAGGTTAACCTACTCAGGCCAGATTTAGAAGAAGGATAACTTTTGCTCTTTATCATATTGGTTGAACAAGGCAATTTGGATCTAGCTTTTGCAAATCTAACCAGATTCCAAAAGATTCAACCTCTCTCAGTTTTTCCATACTTTATACTTGGCTTAAGAGCTAAGAACAATTCTTTATTCACTCAAGCAATAGAATTTTTCCAAAGTGGATCAAGATTTCATGGACTCTGGGCCAGTAGAAAGGATAAGATTAAGAATAACTTTCCTTAACTCAAGGAAGCTCTGAAAGTTGCCGAAAATCTTCATAACTACAAACATTTAGACCTTTATGTTAGACCTATTGGTATTTTAGCTCAAAATGACATTCAATTATGAAAAAATTATTAATAGATTCAATTTTATCAAGTTTTAATTCTTAATTTTTATTGCGTACTGGGTACATATTGCAGACTGCTATCAGAAGATTGATAAAAACGAAGCTGCCATGAAATGCATCATGAAGATAAACAAAGATGTAGCAACTTTATTAAGTCAATATCAACCAAGCTTAAATGAGACAAATATCATCAATATTGAATATAAATATTAATTATTTATTGATATAGAATTAACATGAAGTTTAAAAATTATATAATTCTTACTTTATTAATTTTTTAAATAAAAATTACATTAAAATGAAAGGGGTAAAATAAAAAAGACCAATGACAACTTCCAATGTATTTATAATTGTTTTTTCTTATGCTTTTAGGTTACAATTATTTTTATTGTTATATTATGGAAAAAATGTTTTATTTATAATCATAATATTGTTACAAGAAGACAGAATATTTTCAAAGACAAAGCCAATTAAACTCTCAATAAAACTAAAACGAGACTAATTCTTGATAAATCTTATTCCCCTAAAAACATAACTTAAATAATTCAAAATCCAAGCTTGCTCTCTACTTCTAACTAATCTGCTATGAAATCTTATAACTAAAAGTAAAAAGGTTTAAGAAAAAAATAAGAATTTTAAGAGTAAAATAGCAATAAGCTATACAGGTTGCCATCACTCTCTAAATGCTTGGAGCATGAAATTTTGCCTAAAAATTCAATTATGTTAAGGCAATTGTGTGAATTGGCTTCAACAAACAGAAACTTCTTAAAAAGTCACTTTAATGAATTCATAAAGAAAAACAGTGCTGTTTCACCCAATCAGTAAAAAGCTGTAAATGCTAAAGATCATATCTAGTTTAATAATGACTTATAATCGTTAATTTCAGATGATTTTAAATAAAATCAAAAGATTTCACCAGGGAGAATCTAAAGTGCAGGTGCATAACGAAATTAGTTTAATTCAAATTAAGGAGGATAGTATAGATATTAGACCTCATAAGTCAATAAAGTGGATTTAAAAATAGACACTTAGCATAATATGTTAAAACCTAAGAATAATCCAAATTTGCTTTAATCACTATTTAAAAAGGACAGCTAAGAACCGAGATAAATAAATTAAGTCAAGATACATTTGCCGTTTGAGAAAGCTTATATAACAACGAATAGCAAGATTTCATAGAATTATGTGAATAATTTAAATTTTAGTTTTCTACATAAATACAGAAGATCAAAATTCTTAAATTAAATAAACTGTTAATTAAAGGAGAGATTATATGACCCTATTTAATTTAAGATGAATAATAAAATTAAATATAGATATGTGAATAATTTGAGTTTCATCTCTTCACCTAAGATATTACAGCTTAATAACTTAAACAACTCGAACACGCATACTTAAGAAAACGACCTTAATTCAAATCGAGACCTTCTTGACATTACTTAGTTTACTCCTCTAACCCCTCCCCTAGCTAAGGAGGATAATCAAACATAATTCTTAGAAATTGATGTCTTCGAAAAAAAAGCTGAACAAAATCAAGGTAGAAACAACTTTATGATAAATTATTAGTTTGATACCTAAACCACTGACTCACAAATTGTGAATATTTAATCTAATAGGGAAATATAAAAAGATTAAGGGATCCCTAATCAAAAGCAATCAACTTAGAAGTTCTTGAGGAAAAAGATCTTCTCGGCATAACCTCAGAATAGGAAGAAATTTGCTCGAAATTAAAACTCTAATGACAACTTGAGAAACAAAAAATACTTGCAAGAAAAGAGAGCAGGAGAGAATAGCACAAATAATTTACTGAAATCTGAATAATCCAAGACTGAAGTATTTTCTTCTTTCAGAGACAGAGAGAGTGATGTAATTGAATCTTAAATGGAACCTATTGAGTTAGGGTCTGAGAATAATTTAAAAAAGTCATAGAATCAAACTTTAATTCATAAAATTAATGAGGATGAAATTTATATCGAAAATATGTCTCCGATCAAGGTCAAGAATTATCCATTTCATAAACTTTAAAACACTTTTTTGGATTAGAAATCTTCTTTAAATCTAAATGATAACCAAACTCACAGAACTACTGTGGCTTTCAGTCCATCAAATCAGACAAATTACACTAGACAAGCTCAAATTCTGGAATAGAGTAAGAGTGGCTTAGGTAATCATATCCCTTTGAAAAGTTTCAATGTGCAGAGGCGTACTCTCAAGAGTGCAGGGAGATAAAGAATAAATAAGAATGCATTGTAAACTACAAGAGACGACTATACTTAAGAAGAAGAGCGAACAACTTCTCTAACTGCAAGAAGAGCTAATTTGAATCATAAAAATACCAGCCAAAATAACCCAAGTGTAAGATTTAGATACAATTACAGAGATCATTCAAGCAGAGGAAACGCCCAAGTTTAAGCTGATATCACAAATAATTCCTTCTAAAAGAGAGAACTTAGTGATAATTATCCAAATTTAGACAATGAAGACTTAATAAACATTTAAGATGCAGAAGACTCGAACAATGTAATGTTAAGTGAGCAATATTACAGAAGCTAAATTGAACAACAAATGAAAGATTCACTGCTTAACTCGTTTTACAGAAATAATGTTCGCTATGAAATGTAACAGAACTCGGATGGAGGAAAGCATCTACTTAACGGTATTGATTTAATGGGAACAAACAGCATTAACATAAACTTAAGAGTATTTTGATTTAACTAATAATAGTATTCTCATGTTTTATAAGAAAACAGTAAAAATGCAGTAGCGATGTAGACAAGCTATACTTAATTGAATCGTGGGGATTCTTATGAATCACAAGGAATCATAAGAGAAGCAGACACAATTTAAGAGAAAGCAACAATGGAAATTCCCACCATACATATTTACAACGAGAATATCAACTCTAACAATAATCTTCATTCAAACAGTCTAATTCAAATTTCATTATAATCCTTCTAGAAACCTTAAAATGACTAGTCTCAAAATGTAATTCTTACTTCACATTCGAATTAATTAGAAAATCTAAGCAGCAATAACCATTTAATGAATGAAAATAGTTAGCAGCGAAAGTTGCTTTAAACTTAAAATCTTGTGAATAATCATTGTTAAATTAAAAGTGTGTATCAATTAGAAAAAGAAGCTGCCAGCCAAGGTTTAATATAAAAATATTCAATGTATGAGTAGCCTAATAATAGCACTAAAAATCATGGAATGCAAGGCTTTAGCGAATATAGACGAAAATTGATAGAGAGACATATTAAAGATAACGTTTAAGAAGAAGTAGAAAAAGATGGGAATTAACAATCCAATACAATTACTCAAGATGAAATTTAACTTTAATAGCAATTATTAAAGGAAATCGCTCCACATCATTACTCCTTAGTGAAGAAGAAACTTAAACTTTCCAACGATCTAATATCTCCTAAAAATATTTCTCTCAATAGAACTTAACCAATTATTATAACTCCCAAGAGTCAAAGCAATCTTTTATCTATTAAAACTCAGTAAATCTTGGCATAGCATAAAGATTACTTAATAAAATAGTCTAAAACTTTCAGCTAGAAACAATTAAAAGACTTGTAAAATCTATATGATGAGCAATAATTGCTTTAGTTGTGTTTTAGTACGAGCCCTTCTAGTGTAAAGTACGATCCTGTATATGTGAGTTAAAAAATCAATGAGCTAATTAAAAGAGAAAAGATCTAAAAAGCTTAAAATTAATAAAAAGACATGAATGTACAAACATCTTAAAACATATTAAAATTAAATATAAGAGTTTCTCAGAAAAAAATGGAAAAATAAAGTTTAAAATATTTGCTTTGCTTCTAAATTTTTACAAATTTAAAAGCTTGAATATATGCTCATTTTAATCATATTATCTTACTTAATTAATTTTGAGTTTAGAAGCATACACCACTTGGTACAAACTCTTATAGAATTGAATTAGATCGAGATGAAAATGTCAGATTAAGCAATTTCCAAGTTTAAATTAACAACAGTGGATAACTATAAAACCCTAGAAGAAAAAATATTAAAATTGGCAAAGCTCGAGATCCTCAAAATTATTTCAAATCTATTTCTTATTATTAGATCTTGATATCACTTAGTAAACTGAAGATATGATAAATAACAGTGCTTTTGTCTCTACTCTTTAAAGAAAAACTCTAAATTCCTCTATTCATATGAATTAGACTAAAACGAGTCTACCAAGCAAGTATAATAAATCTTAAAAAGGTAACTTAAATTAGACTTAAATTTATGCTATGTCTAATTTAGACCTCCTTGAGAAATAGAGAAAATAACAAAGGAAATTTATGATTTAAACCTCAGTTTTAAGCTCAAATAATAAGAGCCCGCATAGTCGTGTCTCATCATTGCATAAAATGTAGCAACCTCATAATACTAATACCCAAATGACTGGCAATGGATAATACCAAAATAATGCTAATAACTATCTGTAAATTCAGTAAAATAATGAAGTTAAACCACTTCACAAAGAAATCTTAGTTAAAACACCAATTAAGGATTAATATCAATCCAAGTCAAAATAGATAGTGCTTTAGAATAAATAAAGCAATCATCTTGTATAAAGTTAACAATTTGAAGGTAGTAATTCTAAGAAATTGCAATAATTACATAGTAAATCTCAGTTGAAATATAATTCTTCTTAACAGGTTTTAGAAAAATCCTTTCACAATATTCATTCCAGGAAGTAATCTGCGACTGAAATGCTATTTACTAATACAAACTTGCAAAACGTGGTAGGGTTAAATAGTGGGGAGGTTGATGAAGATGAGAGATCAAATAAAATTTAGTTTATTAATTTCTCAAAGAATTTGGGGCATCTGCATAGAATATCACATGAAAATTTAATCATAATAAACGATTTATTATTATTTTTAATTTATAACTATAAATTTGTGTGAGAACATTGAATAGTTCAACCTATAAGGCCACAGATCATAAATGAATAAAACTCCGAAATAAAAATTATTTATTAAATTTTACCTTATTTATTTTAATCTTCAATAAAGGTATAATTTATAAATAACTAGCAACACCTTTGGCCCTTGAAATAATAAACAAAACAAAGCAGGACTCAATTCTAATGGGGACATAGTAAAACAAAGAAATACTCAAGTACATAAATTAGATAGACTCCACTGCATATAATATAAATAATGTTTTCCTATATATAATTGTAAAATGATCTCATATTTTAATATATTTTTAATAGCAATACAATGCAATTGATGGAAAAATATAGCAAATCAATGAGAATAATACTCTCTCGACATCTAGAGAATATTAAACTACTGACAGAATAAATCTGATGCCAATTAATACAAAAATAGAAAATTAGTATAGAGAAATGAAGTTACTTAGAATTAATACCAGAAAATAATAATCTAAATATGCCAAGAAGAAAAGTTTAATTGAATTTAAAGATCTACATTTTATTGATAGATTGTATTTTTTGCAATAAATTTAATAATTTAGAAGTTACTCAAGTGAATTGTCCCCTTCAAATTTCTATCATAATAATCAATAAGTAAACAGCAATAATAATTAAAGCTAGAGAGATCATGTTACAGAAGATCTTAACGGAAGTATCATCAAATTGAATGCTAGATATTTTTATTATAAAAAATAAGCATTAATTCAAAAATAATAATTATTATTTTAGATTTGTGCAACCAAATAGTAGCAATTAGTTTGATAAGTGATAAACTTACAGGAATTTATTATTAATTTCTTAATTAAAAAATATTACCCAGATATCATTAATTGATTTATTAGATTGGTTAGCATTGCATAAATAAATTGATGTGAAAGAAATAAAATAATTCTGAATATTTTAATTAATCTAAATAAAATGAGTTACGTAGCTGATGATGGCGCATGGGCTTAGCGAGTCAATTAAGAGATCAGCCTAAAGAATAAGTCAAAATATTTTTTACTTTTAAGTACTATGAGTATTATTTAGTCATAGAGTATATTTACTTTAATTTTTCATCAATTTATTTTTGATAAACAAAAAATAAGTCACTCTTGAGCTTAATGAATAGACGTACTTATTCCAAAGATTACTTAAGTAACAGCAGTAAATCTCATTAAAATAATTCAGTTAGATATCAACAACGCCCTTCAGTCTAATAATAATTCGATTCTAATAATAAGGCTAACAACAATCAAAGCTTCATTAACTAATAAAATAATTTGTAAAATAACAATCATCAATTTCAAAAACTTTAAGAATTTTAGGTTTTTAAATCTGCGATGTTCAATTTTGAAGATTCTTAATTTTAATTATCCATTTTGTTTTATTGATTATTTAAAATCTATTTTTCAATAAAGACGCTCTTTTAGTTATTAGTATTTCGCAGTGGGACATTTATTTTAAGAACTGTCCCGTTTATAATTTCTTTTGAATCTTTATTAAGAAAATTTTAAATTAATGAGAACCAAAGTCTATAAAATTCTTAATAGATTTAGGTATATTCTAGGAGGAATTAGAACAATGTTCTTATTATTTATGAAAATATTTTCCCTTAAATTAAAACTAAGGATTTAAAGATTAGCACCTAAAAAAGCAAAAAAGATTAGTGATAAATCCTTATGGAACTATGATATAGAAAATAGATTTTTGAGATTCATGAATTTAAGTAGATAAAGATAAAAAAATTTGATTGAAAATTATAAAATAAAAAAATTTAATTATAATCAGGGCTATTATTTTAACATCTGCCACGTAAAGTTTTCAAACAATTTTTTAATAAGTATATATTTACTCATACATTTTTTATATATAGATATATCATTATCTTCCAGACTAGATGTTTGATGTTTGAATAACTCAAATCTTTTTTAGGTTTCTATCTTAATGAATATAAATTAGTTCCAAGATAGATTTGACAAATTTAATATAATTAAAGGTGATTTTGAACTAGAAGATAAGAATTAAAAAGTTATGAAAGATCAAGTTATAAGTTAAAATCACAGGGATTTAGTCAACACAGAAATAGGATAGAAGTTAATTCACTTAAATTAAAGTTAATTATTCAACACCAACTACAACAGCATTAAGAGTTTAAAGAATCTTAAAAACATTCAAAGTGGTGGGTTAACACTATCTTCTCAAAAGTACTTGAACAACAGTTTAGGGTTATAGAGTTAGAATAAGATTAATCTAAGTGCTTATGCATTCGGGGGTGTCAGTAATATATAGTAATCACCAATCAAAAATGCATTTATAAATCAGTCAAATTACTTAAATTAAAATGATTTTATAGAAATTTAAGAGAGACCTATAAATAATAATGGGAGTAGTTACAGATAGAAAAATGCATAAGATTTTAGAAATGGAATGAATTAGCAACTTAATCGAACTTAATAGAATAACTAAGTATTCAGACCTTCAACCAAGGGGTCTATGAGGTAATCACTTGATTCTAGGAGGAAAAATATTTAAGAAATGGCTTAGAAAATAAGACTGTAAAGTGTTCACACTTAATCATCCACTAAAAGTAACAATAGAAGGTAAATAACAGTTGTTGATAATGAGTCTGATTAATTTATCAACCTTGATCTTAATTTATTATTAATTTCATGATTAAGTAAAGCATCCAGTTTCATAAATTACTAAGCCAACTCTTTTAAGTAAATCTCGGTTCAACGAAGACGCAGATATTGAGATATTATCACAAAGATCAACAACTTTCCGATCTAATCTTACAAGATAGAACATTAACAATTACTTCTAAAACCAGATAAATGAAGGTGAAATCGGGGCATAGTCAATGCGATCTTCAGCTAAATACTCTTCACTACGAAGTCTTAAACTTTCTCATAAAAGTAAGAGAGACATGCTTAGTAATTTGAAATCTTTTCATCCATTAGCTTCTAATAACTAAGATACAAAATCTTAAGCTACATAAGAAAATGGTTAAGCGTAAGATGTAACTGAGAAGTTATAATAAAATGACTAAATGAACAAAAGAGTGAGTGATAGATTGTCAATGACTTCAAGCACAAGCAGAATGGAAAGGGTTTTAAGTGGGCATCCTTCATAATAAGGAGGTAGAATATTGAGAAGTTCATACTCCAGTAGAGTGAGAGGCAAGTTAATTGAAGCAATCAACAGGATGGACAAATAAAAACTTAGTGAAGTGTCACATAAAATACTAGATGCATCAAATGTTTATAATTTGTTTATGATATAAAAATCATTCTTCTAAATAGTATAATTTATTAACGAATAAATGAAGAAGTAGATGATTTAGTTAATATAAACTAGTTAAATTTGGATTCAGATGAAGACTAAGATAATCTTATTATTTTAATTAAATTTAAGTAAAGTAAAATATTGCTACATAAATACAATATTTATTTGAAAATCCACTAATGAGAATTGAAGACTATTAGGAAGATTCTGGCTTTAAATTGGATAAATTAACGCAATAAGAAATAGACTTAATTTAGAATTTCGATATATAACCAAAGTTAAATCATAATAATACATCAACTAATAAAATTCCAAGTCAAACATAATATATTCCTGATGTAATTAAAACATATATAGTAATTTTTTATTAATAAAAAAGCCTATAATATGCAAAAATGTCTTATTTAATTAAATATAATTAAAACATTTTATGATGAGAAATTAACAATCCTAGAAAATCAACTTAATTAAGAGAGAAAAATGCGATTGAAGCTTGAGTAGGAAATCAACTAGTTTTAGTTTAAATTCTATTAAAGAATGAATGGCTAGAATAAAACTCAAAATGATTTGAATTTCTATAGTGAAAAGGATAAAAACCACAAAAATCATTGAGGAATCAAGATCAAGCAGAGATATAATCAAAAGTAGATTGAATAAGAGAGAAATTAGAATAAGTGTAGTTTAGCAGGCTAAGTTTATGAATTACTATATATAATTTAAGAATATATTACACAATTGATTAGTTTTATTTAATGCAATAATTTATAATATTTCAGGGGTAATAGATAACTATTTTTAATGAAGTTAGAATCGCTCTAAGTTTGACCCTAATTAATATTACTTTAAATTTGTATAAACATGGTAGAAACAAACTCTCATGATTTCATTGCAAGTGAAATTGGCGCAAGTAAGTTTTTCAATGCTAATTTCTCCTTTCATGAATATTCTATTTAACTTTTAACGAATTGGCTACTCCATCTCTTTAATTCTAAACAAATTTACTAATTACATTTTGCTTATAGACTTCGTTGATGCTTATTTGATCTCGAATGCTGAAGTTGTTCAGTTGATGAAGGGAAACCGCAGTGACAAGGACAAATTGGTAGGAGCAGGAGTGGGTCTCAACATGCCTCAAGGAATCAACCAGATCGGAGATGAGATGCAGAGAAAGACTGAACAGTATGTCAACAAGTTCAACATCTTTGAGCAGAAGGATAAAGTCATGGTCATCAGAGCGTAAGTTTATCAATATTTCTGGTTAATCCCTACACTTCCATGATTAAACTCAAATTTGATCATTTAAATCAATCTATTTCGTTTACTTAAATTATTAATGCTAAACCTTAATTGAATTCAGCGAGATGCAGAAATTCAATGAAATCCCAGAAATTGAGTTGATCTTGCTTTGGAATTTGGCTCCTGGCAGCTATGAGGAAGCTGTGACTTTGATCCCCTAACTCAAAGATAGACCTGAAGATGCTATCAACCATTTGATCGAGTTCATCAACAAGAACAAGACTTGAGTGTGAGAACCATCCCTAAAATTATATAATTAATATTGAGAATAAGATAGATAATGAGTTTAGAGTAGTAAAGTAAATCAAAAAAGATTCATACTGCTTCACTTCATCTAAACTCTGCATTTAATGAAATTAAGATTAGATTGTTATGTAGATAATTAATTTGGAAAATTCATTAATTTACTATGATTTCATTTCTGCTTTCGCTCATAATATCTATTTAATATCTATGGGGAGTTAAAATTAAATGTGATTATAAATTGGATTAATATATCTTCTTATTTTTTTGTATTAATCATTTCGTGACCCAATATACTTTAAGCAAATTTGTTTGAATAATATATATTTTAAATGGAATAAAAGAAAAAGGATTTGCACAGTTAATCTGTAAGAGACCTTACCTAATCTCAGTTCGTCATGAACAGAGATGCTTCAGATTTATAGTAAAAATTGCTTGCACAAAGATTGTATGCAAAATACTCTGATACTGGCCATATTATACCCAACAAAGTAAGTGCCTATAAAAAGATGTTATAAAATACCTAACAATTCAATTATATAGTTGGTGGGACCTCCAATGCCAAGTGGATCGTCAATTCTAGGGTCGCATAGAAGAAGTTTACAAATAGATGACTCTGTATTATCACTAAACAAGAAATCCGCATCCCTTGCTAGATTTAAGAGGCCAGAGGAATTGATGAGTCCTGATGCCTAGGAAGTCAGAAAGAATTCACAAATGAGAGCTAAACTTCCAAAGATTCAAAGTCGAAAGCATATTGATATTAGCTAGACACCATTGCCTACTCTACCTTTCCCAAGGGTTTTAGGAAAAGATATTATTTCACCATTCCCTGGTAGTTAAGATCACCTTGCTCTTAAGAGAATTCAAAAATGTAAATAGATTCATTAATTTATTTTTAATTGAATTATTGCTTAACACCAAGCATAAGCCTCAATTTTAGCCGACAGTTAAAACTTAACAGCTTCGACTTCATAGTAAATTTTAAACTCTTATCGTAATGGGGCATAAGGATCAGGCTTTTTAGCATAGTCTCAGTCCTAATTAACATTGAAAACTGCCCTATAAAATCCAACACACAATTAAACCCTTCTTCACAATTAGTCTACACTCTCTCTGATATCTCCAAATGATAAAACTCTTGCTATTCTTGAGTCTCATTAAAGAAGGAACAATAGAACTTCCCTGACTCATCACCAATCTTTCTAACAGTTACTGCCAATTGATAATTCTAAAATTCTTAACAGTACTTTAGAAGCTCATGGTCAACACCACAATGGCACACATGACCAAACTTAGACAAACGCTTCAGCATTGATACTTAGAAATGTTCCTCTCCCAAACTACGAACAAACTAAGTAAATCATGACATTTGACCCTGCAAAGATCAAACCAAAGCCAACATCTGATATCAAGAAAATTATGGTTAGATAGGGTATGAAGCCCACTCCCTTAGAATTCATAAAACTGGTGTAACTTGACCCTGACTTCTAAAATCGTTTTTGCTATTGCAACAAAAAAGAAGACTTCTACGAATTTGAAATTGTACCATTTAGCGATAAGAATGAAGCTGAGTACATGACAGTAAGTTAGAGAGGAGTTGTCCATTTCATCAAAGGAGAGGCAAACTTTATGAGTATCCCAGAGTGGGAAAGAGAGCAAAGAATTTATAAGAATATCTAGAAAATTCCATTCTTTTTGAAATACAGAACCTGGAAGACTTTCTCAGCATGGAAAACTTTAATGAGAAGAACCATGATCTTTAAGACTAGTGATTTCCTAAACAGAGAGCTATTCATTCTAGATTCTGAATTAAGCAAGCCGTTACTAGATATTAGAATGAAAACTTTCAACATCCAAAAGATGCAAATGGTTGCTATGAACACTGAAAAGCCTAGAAACATGCAGGAATTCTTTGAACATCAAGATAAGCAGAGAAAAACAGTCAACGAATCTCTAAATAAAATTGAGAAAGAAATTAAAAACATCTTGATCGACTCCTGCGATAGCTCTATGAGAACCTTTAGAGAGGAAAACAGAATATCACTCAACGACAACCAAGAGGATGATGACAATGAAGAAGCCGAGCCTTTTCTCGTTGGTGACGAAACTCATAAATAAATGCCATACACTTAGGAAGCAACAACTAGGACACATTACAAAAAACTTGCCAAGTATATTAGACTTACTGATTACATGATTATTGACTCAAAGCTTAGATTAATCCAGTATTCTATCACAAATGTGTTGAAAATAGTCCAGCTTGATTTCAAACTCCCAAGAAAATTCTTAATTGGCGATAAAATTCAACAAGTCCCATTGTTTGAAATTACAATTGACTTTTAAGGGTTTGATCTCTACTTTAATCCAAACAAATTCGATGTCAGAGATGCCATTAAAAACTCGATCACTGAGGGTGTTAACAGTGTATGTAGATATGAGCTTTTCATTAACCAGCCAGAATTTGAGACATACATTAATGTTCAGGAATAAGAAGACCATCTGTTTGATGAATAAAATGACCTTATGTCTCTAGCTATAGGTTCTGATATGCTAATCAGAGACACTGAACTCATCTCTCAAGCAATCGATGGAGTCTTCGATGACATGAAAGAGGAAGTGAAGGAGTATGATCAGTTTGTTCAAATTTACAATGAAAACATCACCACTACAGCTGAAGACTTCAGATAGAGAGACCATGACTTTATGAATTAAAAGATTAAACAACTTGAAAACCAGTAAGAAGAGATATTATAGATAAAAATATTTGAGAAAAACCTTATTTTATTATCATATAACTTTTCTTATTTGAATATACTCTAATGTAAATAAATTTTAATTTAAAAGACATTTTTAGTTTTTGATAATTATATTGCGAGTAAAATTTAATTACAGTAAAACCTTCGAAGAAATTTTTTAAATTGATTAATAGTCATATAAAAATAACTCTAAACAAAATAAAATTAGATTTTAATAACCCTATAAAGAGATTGACAGGCTAGATGTAAGAAAAACCATAAAGGTTGTAAGACTAGACGGTGAAAAAATGAAGAAGAGAATCAGAGAAAGTCCCAAGCAAGTTTGGAAGATGCTCTAAGATTTCATCCCAAAGTTCTAATTTGAGAAATTAGATGCCCTTTGTGAGACTTTAAAATTAGAGTTCAGTAAGATTGCCAATAAACCTCAATCAATCGACTAGTTCGTTGTAATTATGAAGGATTTGAACGATCTTAGTGGTAGAATAGACAATTTTGCTTCAATGTTCCAAGAAATTGAAGAGTACAACATCTTGATGGACGAGCATAAAATCAAACTGCCAGACAAGAATAAATCAAAATTCAAGGAGACTCAATCCCTCTTAATTAAAACTAGAAAGTAGATGGAGGAAGGTCTAGAAGCAGGGGAAGTCGAGGAACTTAAGTTCAAGAAGCAGTTAATAGATACTGAAATTCCTAAGCTTAACAAGCAATCTAAAGCTATTTTAGATGAGCTGACTAATGTTATGTTTAGTGACTCTAAAACTTAAATCATGGACGCTGTGAGAAAGCTTGAAGAAATTGGTGAAAGTGTTACCTATAATTTTTGAGATTATATAGAAATTACTAAAAGTAATAGTACATCTATCTGTAAATAATTAGTTATAAATGAAAGAAAGAGGAAAATAACTTAATACTTATTAGAAATTCCTTGAACTCGAAGACACTCCTTTTGAAAGTGTGAATGATGCATTCAATGACTGGAACTTGAAGTATAAACTTTGGAAAGGACTGGATGAATTATTATCCTATAAAATTAATGGAAATATTATTTTGTTTATTATTCACTCTTATCAAATTCTTTTAAAATTTTTTCTTTTATTTACCAAGGAATATTTTTTTACTTTAAAATTGAATAACTAAAATATCGTCCCAAGAAAATATATTTTTTTGCAGCATGTTTTAGGGTTTAAATGGATTTATCTCTCTAGAGATTGGGTCAACACTAAATTTACCGCTATAGATGTTGAAGACATTTAGAAATAGGTTGACAAATTTTTCAGTTCAGCAAGTGTATGCTATATTAATATGAAAGAAAATCCTGTAACCTAGATTTTCAAAGAAAAGGTTGATGTTCTTAAGAGCACTATGCCAGTTGTCAGCTATCTAAGAAGCGATCTTCAAGAAAGACATTGGATAGAGATTTATGAATTAAATTAATACACTTATACCTATTCAATTATATTATGATGTATTTATGACATTCTTGGTATGACTTTAGACTTGAATAACGATGACTTTACTCTAAACAGCTTGATAGAACTCAATGTGAAATAAGAAAAGGACAAAATAGGTGAGATCGCTTAAAAAGCTGAAAAAGAGAAGGAGTTAGAGGCAACCTATGAGAAAGTAGCCGCAGAATGGAGAAAAGCTATCTTCGAGACAAAGCAGCACAAAGATGCCTACTTTATTCTTGGAAGCACAGAAGACGTTAACAATTTGTTAGAAGAGTCTATGGTTACATTATCAAATGTTTTAGGCGCTAGATTTGTAGACATTATTAGAGAATTGGTTGAGCAACTCTATAAAAAGCTATAATACTTGGAGAATTTATTAAATGAATGGCAAACATTCCAAAGAACATGGATGTACCTAGAAAATATCTTTAATGGTTCTGATATCGCTTAAAAAATGGGTCAAGATGCTAAGAAATTCTAAACTGTTGACGCTTAATGGAAAGACATAATGAAGTCTACTCATGGAAACCCAGGAGTCTTCAGATTCATCAATAATAACTATAAGGATGGACAACCATATCTTGACTTATTTAAGAACAACAACAAGATCTTAGACGATATTTAAAAGAGTCTTGAAGTTTTGCTTGAGAAAAAGCGTTCAGAGTTCTCAAGATTCTATTTCTTGTCTAATGACGAACTTTTATCAATTTTAGCTGAGGCAAGTAGAGATCCAGAATGTGTCTAGGCACATCTAAGAAAACTCTTTGAAAACATTAACCGAATTACCTTTGAATATGATGAAATAACCAAGATCATTTCAGCTGAGAAAGAAGTTATCAAGATTAAGAAAGTAAAGACTGGAGGTAACTAGCCAGTAGAGAAATGGCTACTTTAATTGTAAGATAATATGATGGGAGCTGTTAAGAAATTCATCAAAGATGCTCACTATGCTTATAAAGAAGATGAAGAGTTCAAGAGACATTAATGGGTTATGGAAGATCATCCAGCTCAAGCAGTCTGTGTTGTTGCATCAATAAATTGGTGTGGAGCAACTGAAAACTTACTTAAGGATGAAGATGAGGTCAGCGAAGGACTCGCTTGGTGGTATTCAGAGAATGTCAAATAACTCGAAGAACTTACTAAAATTGATTTCCCTTATATTTAATTTTTTAATTGTCTCCAGATCAGACATAGATTCAAGAAAGAGGAAGGCTGTAGTGGCACTTATAACTTAAGATGTACATTCATTCTTTCAAATTTCTGTTAAATCTTTTATAGGTATTTTCTGTGAAATTATAATAATATTTTTTGCTTCATGCCAATATTTGTAAAGTTGCCATGAAGTATATAACTATTATTTAACCATTATTCTTCTTAAACTCAATATTTTCTAATTATTCATTTAAAGCTATTCTATTAAACATATCTAAATTGCATTTATAATATAAGCGAATTTAATTTTAATCAAACTTATCCTACATTTGTGAAATATAAGATCCCTTAGTTTGCTTTAAACTTAGTCATAGTTCTAATAGATTTTAACAATTTAAGAAATTTAATAATAGTGTTCTAAGTTATCCCTATTTTAGCTACAATTGTTTTGATAATAAATTATCCTGATCATAAAGTCATGAATATAAAATAACCTAAATAATATTTTCTAAGTTTAAAAATTAAAGTAAATTTAGTATAATTCCAGATAGAATTATTTGAATACAACTTTATTTAACTTATCAACCTTAATTTTACTTAATTACATTCCAACTTAAATTTCATATAAATAGTGAATTTTAAACAATCCCTATAATTGTTATATCACTCACTCAATTTAAAAATTTTAACTGATTTTTAAAGAGTGATTACAGAGATATTGTAGAGGAATTGATTAAAGAAGAAGTAGAAAACCCTCATGATTTCAAGTGGCAACAATAACTTAGATACTACTATTCTAATGAAGAGATCGCAATCAAACAAGTTAATGCATAACTAGACTATGGCTATGAATATCTTGGTGCTCATACTAGACTTGTTATCACACCACTTACTGATAGATGTTGGATGACTATTATTAAGCGAGTATAATTAAAATGGGGAGACAGTTAAAAATTAATGAAAAAAGAAATCAAATATAATTATGTCCAAACCAATATACATTAGTTAAGATTAAACAGTCTCTAATTTGAATGAAGTTTAACTACATGCTTATTTAACTTTAATTTATTAATCAAATATGGAATTATTTAATTTTTGTTTTTTTCAACTTTTCCACTTCATTTCTATTTTAGGGCATCTCTCTACATTCTTTTCTTATCACTTTCATTGCAACTTTTCTTGAGTGTTTTTTGTCAAAAAAATTTAGATATCTTCAGGGTATCTTCCTTGGGCTATCTTCAGGATATCTTCCTAAAAAAAAATTAAAAAAACAAATTTTACAGTATTAATAGCAGTAGCAGCAACAATAACAACAATAATAACAGCAATAATAGCAATAGAATTAAAATCCACAATAATTATTGAGCTGGTATTTTTCCCAAAAAATCCAATTTTATAAAATTTCTCAGTTTTCAGAGCTTATGTTGAAGATGATGAAAATAGTGAAGATGACTAAATACAGTAATAATCTGTGATTCCAAAATTTTTGAAATTCTTTAGAATTTCAGCAGCTCAATAATTATTGTGGATTTTATTTCTATTGCTATTATTGCTGTTATTATTGTTGTTATTGTTGCTGCTACTGCTATTACTACTGTAAAATTTATTTTTTAATTTTTTTTTAAGGAAGATATCCTGAAGATAGCTCAAGGAAGATACCCTGAAGATATCTAAATTTTTTTGACAAAAAACACACTCAAGAAAAAGTTGCAATGAAAGTTATACGAAAAGAATGTAGTGAGATGCCCTAAAATAGAAATGAATCAGAAAAGTTGAAAAAAAACAAAAATTAAATAATTCCATATTTGATTAATAAATTAAAGTTAAATAAGCATGAAGTTAAACTTAATTCAAATTAGAGACTGTTTAATCTTAACTAATGTATATTTGTTTGGACATAATTATATTTGATTTCTTTTTTCATTAATTTTTAACTGTCTCCCCATTTTAATTATACTCGCTTAATACTGGTTCATTGCACATTAAATTGGGAGCTGCCCCAGCTGGACCAGCAGGTACTGGTAAAACTGAAAGTACTAAAGATTTGGCCAAGGGTCTAGGAAAATATTGTGTAGTGTTCAATTGCTCAGATCAGATCAACTACAAAATGATGGAACAATTATTCTCAGGTCTGGCTTCAACAGGTTCTTGGGCATGTCTTGATGAGTTTAACAGAATTGACATTGAAGTACTATCAGTTATTGCTTAACAGATATTAACAATCAGAAATGCTATGCTTCAATAAAGAACTGAGTTCTAACTTGGAGATAGATATATCGGTCATTTCGTTGACACTATGGGTATTTTTATTACTATGAATCCTGGTTACAAGGGTAGAACTGAACTCCCAGATAACTTGAAGGTATTATTCAGACCAGTATCTATGATGATCCCAGATTATGCTCTCATTGCAGAAATTATGCTTTTTGCCGAGGGATTCGTCCAAGCTAAACCACTCTCAAGAAAAATGACAAAGCTATATAAATTAGCTTCTGAATAGTTGTCACAGTAAGCTCATTATGACTTTGGTATGAGAGCTGTAAAGTCAGTGCTTGTTATGGCAGGTTAAGTTAAGAGAAATAATCCAAAGATGCCAGAGGATATTGTGCTCATTAGAGCGATGAGAGACTCAAATATACCAAAGTTTATTAAGGAAGATCTGCCTCTCTTTAATTATTATTGCAATCATATAGTTTACTTATTTCATTGTTTATAATTTACTAAATGCTATTGTTAAGGATTTATTCCCAGGAACATAACTTCCAGAATCTCAATATGATATGCTTATAAACCCATTGAAGAAAAAATATAAACTAATATATAATATATTAAAATTCCTTCTAAATCAGGAGAGTAATTAAACCCCTTAATGTTCTACTAAAAACCAAGTTTATAAATAAATATATCTAAAGAGTTAATTTTAATTCAACATATATTTCATAATATATTTCAACAGCAATAAATATATTTTGATGATTACAAGCTATCAATGATACCCAATCATAATCAGGCTTGACTTCAGATCCAGATTAAATAGAGAAGATTATCTAATTCTATGAAACAATGAATGTTAGATTCGGGTTAATGATCATTGGACAAACTCTGACTGGCAAAACAACAATCATCAAAAGTTTGAAGTAAGCCATGAACCAAATGAGAAAGAATGGTTACACTGGAGAAGATTACTATGCTATTTTCTTAAATAATTATCTACGCTTTATTATACTTAGCTGTGGAAAGTGAAACTTTAAATCCAAAGTCAATTAGTTTAGATGAACTTTATGGTTCTTTCTCGCATTTAACATAAGAATGGACTGATGGTTTGGCATCCTAACTTATCCGTGGCTTTGTTGAGAAGACACATAATGATATGAAATGGGTTATTTTCGATGGACCTGTTGACGCTATTTGGATTGAAAACATGAATACAGTCCTCGATGATAACATGACACTTTGTCTCAGTTGTGGTGAAAGAATAAGACTTAGACCTGAAATGAGAATGATCTTTGAAGTTAATGAGATTAATGATTTTTTAATTAAGTTGACGATTTATCTCAAGCATCACCTGCAACAGTATCTCGTTGCGGTATGGTTTACGCTAGTCCCAGCACTCTTTCTTGGAAACCTTTAGTATCATCTTGGATTCAATAACTACCAGAGGAATTACTAGAAAAAACTCAAAAGATATAGCTGTAATGGCTCTTTGATACTCATATTGACAACACAATCGAACTCGTGAGAGGAAAAGCTTTTAAAGAACCTATTCCCACTGTTGACAATAACTTTGTCATATCTATGTGCAGATTGATGCAGTCAATCCTTGAGCATGTAATCGACATCAAGAAATATGTAGGAGATAGACAGAAGAAAGCTATCATTAAGATCTTCATTTATTGTTTGGCTTGGTCATTTGGAGGAAGCATTGATTCATAACATTATTCTTCTTTTGAAGTATACCTAGGTACTGCCTTCAATATTAGTGATTTACCAAAGACCTCTATTTTTGATAATAAGTTAGTTTAAGGGGCTGAAATGCTTGAATATGCAACATGGGTTCAAGACCTTCCTAAATTTGAAATTATAAATCTGATATAGGATGACCTTAAATCTTAATAAGAGATGAATGCTTTTATTTAACTTTTTTTAAAAAAAGTTGTTATAATTTGAGTACTCTTCAGATAAGAGTTTCTTCGAGTTAGTGGTTCCAACAAAGGATACTGTAAGATTCTCATGGCTCTTGAAACAAAATATTATCAATGGAAACCCAGTCTTTTTCAATGGAATTACAGGAGTGGGGAAATCAATAATAGCCAACTCAACCATAGCAGAGATGAAGAAAAAAATGAATTATGAAGCTATTATTTTATCTTTCTCGTCTCAAACTTCATCAAAAGAAACTCAAAACTAAATTGAAGATAAACTCGAAAAGAGAAGAAGAACTCTTCTCGGTGGTCCAAATGGAAAGAAAGTCATTCTCTTTATTGATGATGTTAACATGCCCGCTTATGATGACTATGGAACTTAAATGCCTATTGAATTACTTAGATAATTCATTGATTTCAAGGGTCTCTATGACAGAGAAGGTTTGTATTGGAAAAATATTCAAGATACCACTTTAATTTGCTCAGCCGCTCCTCCTGAAGGTGGTAGAAAAGTTTTATCAAAGAGATTCACCAGGCATTTCCATATGATCTGTTTACCTCCCACTCAAGAAGAATTTTACAAGAGTTATATATCTTTTTTTCTAACTTTAATTTTGAAAGAATCACTTTAAATGATATTCATGTCAATTATAGACGGCTTCTTCACCCCATTCAAAAAGGATGTCTAAATGCTATCCAAACCTATGGTCGATTCTACTCTTTTGATTTTCAAAAAGATCACTGCTTAATTAAGACCAACTCCAGCAAAGAGTCATTACACATTTAACTTGAGAGATATTTCTAAAATATTCTAAGGAGTATGCATGGCTAAGACTCAAACACTTAATCGTAATGACAAGATGATTAAGTTATGGATCCATGAGGCATCAAGAGTATTCCATGATCGTTTGCTATAATAAATTGATATTTTACTTTTAATATTTCGTTTAGTATCATCAGAAGATAAGAAATGGTTCACAGAGTTAGTAGTTGATTTGATTAAAAATGCCTTCAGAGTAGACTGGACTCATGCAGACCTCTTTGAAAGCAAACCCTTAATCTTTGGAGATTTCATGAAACGCAGTGTCCCTTATGAAGAGCGTTAATATGATGAAATCAGAGACATCGCATCAATGAGATTTTAAATTTATATATTTTTTCAATATGAGCACTTGTATCATGGACTATCAAGAAGAGTACAACATTGATCATATGAATAAATTCGATTTAGTTCTATTCCCCGAATGTTTGTAACACATCTCTAGAATTTGCAGAATTTTAAGACAACCAAGAGGTAATGCTCTTTTAGTAGGAGTCGGTGGTAGTGGAAAATAAACTTTGACTAGATTGAGTGCTTTCATTGCAGACTGCGCTTTCTCCACTCTTGAAGTAAAAAAGAATTTCAATCAAAATGATTTCAGAGACAACCTTAAGAAGGCAATTATTAAATTTTAAGTACAATTATGCATCAAATTCAAGAAATATTATGCATAATGTTACCATGTGGAATTAAAGGTGAAAGAACAACATTCTTAATTAACGATAATTAAATCACAAATGAGAGCTTCCTAGAAGATGTGAATAATCTATTAAACTCTGGAGAAATTCCCAATCTTTGGCTTCAAGAAGACAAAGATCTAATTAATAATGATTTGCGTATTATTAAAATTGATATAACTATCTGATTAAGTATAATATTCTATTATAAAACTGCAGGTGAAAGAGGAATTTATGAAAACATTTACAATTTCTATCTTCAAAGAATGAGAGATAACTTACATATAGTGCTCTGTCTTTCACCTGTAGGAGAATCTTTCAGAAGTAGAATTAGAATGTTCCCATCTATGGTAAACTGCTGTGCTATTAACTGGATTAACGCTTGGCCTGAAGAAGCCTTACTTAGTGTAAGTAGCAGATTCAAAAGTAACTTTTTCTAATTGTACTTGATGAAATTATGGATATGTTTTGCATAATAAGATTCATATCGAAGATAGACATAATTAAGGAGCCAGCTCTTAAACACAAAATAGCTTAAATGTGCGTATATGTTCACTAATCAGTCGAAGAAGAATCACACGTTTTCTATGAATCCCTGAAGCGCAAAGTTTACATCACTCCAAAGAGTTACTTGGATTTGATTAAATCTTATCAATTGTTCTTAGCTGAGAAAAATCAAGAACTTAGTGTTAGAAGAAACACGTTATTCACTGGTCTGAGTAAACTTCAAGAAACTAATAAGGAAGTCAGTAGACTTTCAGAAGAACTGATTTAAGAAAATTTAAATTGAAATCTATTCTACTAAAATTATTAATTTTCATATTTGTATTTAAAATGATCACCCTATAGCCAAATCTTGAAGTCTCAGTTTTAGAAGCAGAGCAGATGTCAAAGAAACTAGAGAAAGATAAGATTGAAGCCAACAAGAAGAAAATGGTTGTGGAAGAAGAAAAGAGAATAGTTGATAAGAAAGCTGCAGAAGTAACAGCTCAATATGATATTGCTATGGCTGAGTTATCAGCTGTACTTCCAATTCTTCAAGAAGCAGAATCTGCTCTAGATACTCTAAATCCTAATGACATCACTGAAATCTTTCATTCCTTATAAGGTTTAATTCTTTTTAAAAATCAAAAGTACCAAATCACCATCTAAGGGTATCCTAAATACCATGATTATGACCTACATGTTGATAGAAAGGAAGCACGATTATAAGAAAGTAGAATGGCCTCTATGCTAAAAAATGATGAGTGTTGGTTTCTTTGAAAAACTTAAGTCCTACAAAAAGGATGATGTTCCTGAAAGAGTTGTTAAAGCTATGGATAAGTTTGTCCAAGAAAATCCTGACTTCACTCCAGAGAACGTGAAAAACTTTAATATTTATCTTAAACTCTTCCAAGGCTTGCTATTCACTTTGCAAATGGTGTCTTGCTATTGGTAACTACGCGAAGGTAGCGAAGGAAATTGAGCCAAAGAAGAAAATGGTGGAAGCTATGGACGCGGAATTAAAGAAAGCCTAAGCTGAACTACAGTTGAAGGAGAACAAATTGAGAGAAGAGATGAAAAAAGTTGAAGACTTGGAGAGAGCTTATATTGAAGTCAAAGAGAAGAAAGAGAGATTAGAAAATGAAATTGAATTATGTAGATAGAGACTTGGAAGAGCTGAGAAACTTACGAGTGGTCTAGGAAGTGAGCATGAAAGATGGTAGGAGAATCTAAATAATGTGGAAGTAAATAATTGAAGTGAACTGTCTATTTATATTGAATGTACAGATACTAGATAGCAGAATTACACAATTAGTTGGTGATGTTTTCATCGCAGCTGCTTGTATTTCATATTATGGACCTTTCACTGGAATCTTTAGAGAAAAGCTGGTGTCAAAATGGGTCGAAGAGTGCTTGTCATAAGAAATACCAACATCAGATAAATTTAACATGCCACTTGTAATGGGAGATCCTATGGAAATCTAAAACTGGAATATGAACGGTTTACCATCAGATTCAGTCTCTATTAGCAATGGTATAATAGTAAAGTATGGAACCAGAAAACCACTTATGATTGATCCCTAACAATAAGCCACAAAGTGGATAAGAACAATGTACGCAGATGAAAATATTGTTAATCAAAAAGATATTGGATAACTTAAAATTACAAGAATGGGTGCAAAAGATATGATAAAGACTATGGAACTTTGTATTAAAAACGGTTATTAGCTTCTTATTGAAGATATGGGTGAATATACTGAGCCTGCTTTCGAACCAGTCTTGCTTAATTAAACTTTTAAGAGTCCCCATGGAAGAGAGCAAATAAACTTTGGAGACACAATCATCGATTATGACCAAAGGTTTAAGCTCTATATGACAACAAAGATGCCCAATCCACATTACTTACCAGAGATGTTTATCAGAGTTACAGTTATAAACTTCACAGTTACCTAAGAAGGTCTAGAACAGCAACTTCTAGCTGAGATTGTTAAACTTGAAAATCCAGCTATTGAAATCAAGAAGCTTGAGCTTACCAGAGCCATTCAAAACCCCAAAACCTTTTCAGTAGTTTGATTGAGTTTTTGATTGATAAAAGTAGACAATTAGTGAATACTTTATTAGGTTTTTAATAGAGTTTATGTAGGGGTTTAATGTTTAAATATTAGTATTTTAAGTTTTTATATGCGAGGTTTGGGGTCAGTTTATGACAGTGATTATATAGATTTATTGTTTAAGTTGCCATATGGATGCGATGAATATAGAGAATAACTCAAGGCTGTTCTGAATTATACGTCTATATCAAGGCTACTCCATAAATCTCAGGCAACTGTGAGGTCTCACTCTCTATAAGCATTGAATTTAAAGAGACACCATCTTAATTCTAAGCCTAAGAAACCCTTAAAATTTTAGCAGCATAATATTGAATATCTTATTAATGATAAGACTCTCAAATACTGATACTGGGCTCATTTCTCTCTAGGTTAGAGGGCTGTGGTGATGTTTCATCGCCAATTTCCTGAGCATCACATATCTGCTTAATTGATAGGTAACATATAAAAAGAACGGAATATCTTACAAGACAGTCAATCGCATTAAGAGAGTGATTGACTTTAATGTTTCATTTTATAAGACTAATTAAATTATATATTCGATTTAATGAAGAGGTCTTAAGAGTATAATATAAAGTTCATACACTCTGATGAGGGAGTATTTACCTTTAATACCTTCATATCAAGGTCTTGGTATAAGAGGTCAGCAACATTGAAGTTTATGACTAAAGGGTTAAGGTGTAAACTCATGCTATTCTTGGTGAAATAAGTGAAGATAGTGGCCTCGAGACTTATGTTATTCACCCTCGTTCTATAAATACTGACTAATATATTAAGTTCTTGCAATAACTCAGAGATAAGTACGCTGACTAAGAGATTATTCTATTCATTGATAACTTGTCAGTTCATAATACTAAAGACTCAAGGAAGGAATATGAAAGGCTAAATATAACACCTGTATTTAATGTTCCTTACAGCCCTTAGTTCAATGGAATTGAATTATATTGGGGGGTTATTGAGAGGTCATTATAAGTAATTGCTGCTCTACCATCTGATGCATAATTTAAAGATAGGTACAGTCGATTTTATTAAGAGTGCTGCTAAAAGAGTCAGCGATGATAAAGCAAAACTGTGCGCAAGAGAAGGAAGATTTTGTGTATATAAATAAGTTTTAGATTTAAACGAATGAATAAGTTCACATATTAAATTTGCTAGTAAAGGGATTTGGCTTCTCTTTCTTTTCTTCCTCTTAAGGCTTGCTTGGGCCTATTTTTCTTCTCTTAGTGCCATTTCCTCCATCTATGTTCATCTTGTCTGGCTTTTAGAAATCTTTAAAGAGTCTCTTACTCAATTCATGCTTCACTTGAGACTTTCTCTCTCTGTTTAATTGCTGCGCTCTTTCATCAAGTATATAGCAGTACCAGGTTTTTCTATAAAGTTAGAAGACTAAGCTTACTTGAGATTAAAGGATACTTTTGAAGTTCCAACAGTTAGGTGTCACATATTTTAATACGTTGCTTCTCTTTTTCTTCAGGAGAGATGCTGTATCGTTTCTTGTGAGCTTCTTAAATAACTTCATTTAAGTACTCAGACTCAGAGTTGCAAGAACACCAAAGAAGAAGTTTCTCTCTGACAACTTATTCGAGAGCTGGGCTTTGATGGAAGGTAGAAAGCTATTTCCGGATTACTCATATCATCGTCATATAAGTTTGTCACTGATATTTCAGGGTAATTAGGTAACTCGATCATCATAATTTCATTAGACTTAAAAGCTTTTTTGTCTTCACTCAGTAAGGCTTTTAAGAAATAGATTTTAGTTCACTCCTAAGTTGGCAAGAACAATCCAACTATAATGGATTGATTAATCTTACTTAAGAACTTACCTTGCTATACCAAATATCTATAAAGGTCCTCTTTACTTCGAAATTTTCCTATTAAATCTTGAGATTAAATTCTCTTCATTACATCATTCATAGACTCCATCTTGCTTCCTCTTTCTAGAAATGTTAATGCAATTTAAAATTATGGATATCCATTCTAAGTTTATTAAAATCTTACTACTAAATAGGGAGGACCTACTGGAGGTCAACCTTGAAAAGATATGCGGAGAAGCATTGAAAAACTTGCTCCAAGTTTCACATATTGATTTCCATTTTTTCAATCTATCTCCATTAAATTGCTCCTAATAATGTTTAATTATTTTAAGAGGTCCTCCAACTTAAGTTCAAACTTTATTTGGAGTTAAATTTTAAGGTTAACACTTAATTAGGAGCTTATTAAATTTAAAAATGTTTAATAACTTTACCTCCAAATTAAGTTCAAACATGATTTTAAGGACCTCCTAGAGAAACAAAACTTCATTAGGAGTATTTTAATTTACTAAAATGTATAAA
>ARYC01002853.1:0-17959 GCA_000711775.1 Oxytricha trifallax | reverse complement strand
ATCTAGCATACTCTAGTTTACGTTTCTCAAGAATTTTGCATGAATTTCAACGTTACCAAATATTGGCACACAGGCTTTTGAAAGTGTGAGGATGTCAGTCAATACAACGTCTAAACATGATTATTTTCAGAATTTCCTACCAAATTTATCTAAAAAATTCATGCCATCGGCTGAATCTACGACACACATATGAAATTGAGACTTCCTTATTTACTCTAAATGATACATGTGCCAAGAATTTAGAAGCGAATTTTACATTTCAGAAGATTAGGCAACTAAATTAAGGTCATCTAGTTTCAATGAAAAGGATTTGGAAATAACTGTAGCTTTAAGACCAAGACATACCAAAACAGTCCACTAACATATGCAGTGAAAACGGCTGATCTTACATATAGCTTATTGAATATAATATTACTTGGAATAAATCCATTGATAACTTTATTCTTGAGATCTTATTCAGTAATAATAACTTTTGGAGCAACGACTGAAAATGTATTACTAAGAGTAGACCTTGTATTTACTGCTTTCTAAGCATTTATCATCATTGACTCTCTTGTCTTCTGATTTTGTTCTTCTTGGAGCATTTACTCTACAAACTGCACTTGTTTGTTTTTCAACCAATGAAGTCCCCTTCTGCTCAAATACCTCATGACTTCAATATAATTTATAAGTTGCTTCAGGTTTACTCGTCTCCTTATTAGTAGAATAACTACATTTTAATTGAAATATTTTAAAGATATGTAGAATCCGCAAAAGTATCCTACACAAAATAGAGGCAAGAGCTAAATCAAGAGTGCAAATGGGCAGTAGTCTCATGAGATATGTAGGTTTAATAGAGTTAAATCAAGCGTTAATGTAATTTGAGATAATGAAATGAGTAAACATTAAGCGGAGAAATTTCAATGGCTTTTTGGAGATAATTATCAAAATTTTTATTGGAATAAGTAAACTGCAGTAATAAGTAGTAAATATAATCTTAGTAAAGAATGAGATGTTAAAAGCAATTTATATTTGTTTGGAATTTTGAGAATAATAATAATGCAAATAGCAAGGAGAAAGTTGCAAATTCTTCTTACTTTTGCCTTACTTTTATAATCTATGATAAAAAAAATTAATGTTTGTTAATTAACATTATTTGATATGTTTATATTTTTAGTGATAATTATTAAATATTGTATTAATGGACTAATTTATGAATTATTCTGATATTTAAATTAACAAATGTTATTAATAATTATAATAATAATAATAATAATAATAATAATAATAATAATAATATAATGTGATCACATTGAGGCCTCTAGGGACTACCCCCGATATAAAATATGTTCAACATATATATATATATATATATATATATATAATATATATATATATATATATATATATAAGGGTCTAGCCCTTTTAATCATTTGAATGCTACTGACAAATGTTATTAATTAAACTATTTTAACTATTTAACTATCCTAACTAATTATATATGAATAATTGAGGATTCAAGGTCAGTAAACATAAAGAGAGAATAGAAATCATTAAAAATTAACTATCATTTTTATTAAATTATACTTCAGTCATTTATATAACAATTTATCTTAGCTTTAATTATTAACTAGATATGACTTTTAATTATCTAATAGTAAAAAGTAGAATGATAAATTAGCACAAGAACTAATGCATATTTTCATTTTTTATTATAATTTCTTGATTTTAACATTTATCATTATTTTCTGCTTTATAACATACTTCTTATTATGATGATAAGTGACATTAATATTAATGAAAAATATATTTCTGAAATTCGCTTATTTAACTTAAGTTTGATATACGATGCTTAATTATTTCGATTATTAGGATAGATTTCTGAGTGAGACATTTCACAGTCGAGAGATAGCGCCTGCTACATCGGGTAATGCTTTTGGTTAGCCGCCAATTCCTCCGTTTACTCTTCTTTTCAATTGCAGTACTTGAATTAAGAATATGTCGAATTGCGGTATACCTAGACTAACTACAAAAATTGACTTAGACTAAGAAAAGAAACTTGATAATAAGAATTTTTATATATCGAGTATTAACTTGATGACAAATGAAATATGCCAGTCATGCTTTTCAGCAATTATAAAAAAAAATCATTGAAGATATTTAAATAGTAAACCTTTAGAAACCTTTCAAAAAGGTTAAGGTAGGGGAAAAGCCAAACCTAAACATGTAATTATTATCAATGTTTATAGTTCATGTTCAAGAATTGACTGTTCAAGCAATATATATTAAAATATTGATTAGAAATAATATTATTTTAGCTTTACAGTTATAGGAATTTAACAATATAAAGTAATATAACTTAATTTCCAAAAGTAACTAAACTAATAAATTAAACTACATTTAAAAGCTATATAATATAATTATATAGAATTATAGATAGTTATAATTTTGACAATTCTATAAACAAATTATAGATTATAGAAGAATTATGTTTAGTACACATTTATATATCTCTTTTATGATATTTTTATCATTAATTTAATTTAATTTGAAATACTATTTTTTGAGTATTTAGAGTTCTTTCTTTATTACATAAATTCTATCTAGATTTATAGCTGTTGTGCTCATGTTTGAATCGTTAATAAAACTATCAAGATTTTGTGTATAATTAAATTTTGATTACATGTGCAAATTAAATAAAAATATATTTAGCATTAGCGCCATTAAACTTGATAATATTCATTGAATTTATAGAATAAATACAAATGAATATGTACAAAGCAATAAAATTCTAAATATCTCTGCTTATAGAGCACAACATAATCATATTTAATGCAATTTCTAGAAGATAAAGAGTCTATGGTTTGATTGATCTACTTCTAGACATAGACTTTGAAAGCAAAGAGTACTTATAATATGAAGAAACAAGTAATAAATAGCAGACTAGCATTCAGCAGAGTATTACCACTCATAATTAATCAGCAATATATTATTGTTTTGTATATTCTCAATTTCTAAATTTACATATTAATCAGTTATTAAAACTCAAAATTATCTTTTAAAAAATGTAAAAAAAATAAAGTAAAAAATAAATTATTTAATTTAAATTAAATAAATGTATAATTTCTATCTCATGCTGAATACTAAAAATAATATATGTCAATATTTTATCACAATAATTAAATAAAATTAAGAATAATAAAATAGTCAAAAAAAGATTAATATATTAAATTTTATAAAAAAATAAATTTTAATATATAATTTTAATCGTGGGAGAGCGGTTTTATGTCTTATTACTCCCTATTTTTCATAAAAATACTAATAAGTGGGTATACAAACGAATAAAGTTATAAAAAGATACAAAAAGCATAGTTGACAACTATAACATTTACTTGAGAGTTTTATATAAAAATTTAATATAAAAATCATAGGCGTTTCTTAAATATCAGCTCTTAATTTTAGAATTTTATATAAAATTTAATAAAGTCCCTTATGTGAAATATGATAGAAATTTGGAAGTTTATTATCTTAAAGAATTAAGATAGTATACAAAAATTAAATATTATTAAATTAAATTGAATATTTTTAGCATTAAAGGCTTTAATTGTGAATATTTAATTCACTGCTTATAAACCTTAGACGCCTTTCCATTAGGAAAATATATTGCTTCATTACCAATAGTCGTCCAATAAAGTCTGTGATTATGTGATATTAAAATAATTTCAGCATATTTACGATTTAGAAGTAGTTATTCTATGTAATCACATAATTAGTCTGGTTTTAAATTACCAATCTGACTGGAGATATTATGACATTAGGGACATTGTGATTATAGATTATCTTTTTAAGTTATGAAAATTTATTTTCAGGTCTAGCAACAACACAGAATTCAGTAACATATCTTAGATCGAATCCGATGCCTGAGTTTAAAGTTTTATCGTCATTTAGTTTTACCCATGTTAATATTTATACCCTTTCATATCCAATTTATTTTAAGTATGATTAGCATAATTCTAGTTTAGAGTTAGTTAACAGGATAAACAAGTAGCCATTTTTTATAGTCTTTGGATAGGAATACTTTAAAATATTTCAAGATCTTTTAGGACTTAATATCCCAGTTTTTAAGCTGTATCATTCCAGGGAAGTATCCATCACTTTTACATCAAATGAATTTCCTAATTCATTTACATTGTGATCTGTAAAAATCTGATTCCACATAGTTTAATCTGTTTATACACTCCTGGTATTAATTGCTGTTCTTGTTCATTCTTTGCATTTCCCACTTAAATTTTGTGCAATTGTATGACCCGTTATTTCTTCTATCTCGAATATCGAGTGGTATTTATCCTTATCCTTTTTAGTATTACTTTGACAATTTCTTCTATTAAAATATCTCTTCCCTTTTTGGGATCCTAAAGCTTAACTTGTTTCAGTTTTTCCTAATCATTAATTACCAATTTAAGTTTTTCATTTTCTTCTTTCAATTGTTTTATTTTTTCATCGAACACTCTTTAGACTTCGTTATGCACTTATTGCAGTATAATGTTTCTTGCTCGTAGAAATCTGCTTTAATAGAAAGTTACAATTGAAGCGATTTTATATTACTTTTTTTATTTTTCCTATATTAAAGCCTAGGTCATTTGTTATCTCTTTTATCCAGCTAATCTCTTTATCTTATTTTTATGTTTTAAATGTTTGGCTTTCCATTTTAATTTTTCTAGTTAGCTAATCTCATACTTCATTTTGCGCAGAATCCAATCGATACTCTTAAAAATTTCGTAAGACTTATTCTTCAAATATTTGTTGAAGTCATTTATTTTCATAAAAGAATATTCCCTAAACAATTTCTTGGACTGATAAAAGTTGTCAAGCTTGTGCTTTATTCTCGTTATTTCTTTATTTGACAGATTAAATTTCTTTTTCAGTATTTAAGTATACTTTTTTGATTAATTTATCTCTTTGCTAAAGTTATTGTATTTTAATTTAATTGATTATCTTGTTCATTAAAATCTTTACATCGAGTGTTGTTTAGATCTCAAATTTGATTTTAACTTGGAATATTTGTTTAATTTTTAATTAATTATTTTTTATTTTAAATTATTGACTTATAAATTTTGTAATCAAATTAATTGCCGCTGCCTTATTCACTAAAAATGCTTTATCTTTCTAATGATGATGAATTCAAACTTGAATCTTGGCTCTCATCTATATCAGAATCAGAAGATATTTCTTCCCAATCACATTCTTAATAAACCTTCATTTTCATAAATTATTCTTACCACTATAGGTCACAGTCCATTTATGTTTTATCAATTAAATCCTCAATAATGTTAATCATTATCTAAATTATTAAAAAATTGTTATTATCGATCATAAATTTTTGAAATAAAATAATTGTAGATAGTAATAAAGTAAGAGATCAAAATATTATATTACTATGTCATACTTAAATTAAAGATAATATGAAATGGTGTTCGTAAAACCTCTCTGAAACAGTTGCAAAATAGCTATAATATAAATAGGTAAGTACCAATAATAATTATAAAACTTCGCTAAATCTCATTATTTGCTAGTTAATTAACAACTTTTGCTTCTTAAATTTATTGATTTTAATTTAAGTTAAAAGATTTAGAATTTTAATTGAGCGCAACAATTAGTGTTTAAAATCAACATTATTAACAAAATTAATGTTGGTAAAGACTAAGTTAATTGAATTACTCCTCGATAAATATATATGATTCATCTAAAAGCAAATGTAGATATAAATTTGAATAATCATTTTATTAGAAAAATCATTTAATCTCATAAGCAATCAATACATTTATTAGTTTTAAACCCATTTTTTTCTATGTATATATTTTTATGTTAGTAATTAATTTTCAGATATTAAAATAATGACAGTTTTGATTAACTAAAAATTTTAAATTTCCTATTGTTTGGTATTTTATCGATATTTACAACTCGAACACATAAAATTAAATCAATAAAAATATAGCTATTAAATTAAATATTTAATTATAAACCCCTAAAAACTTAACTATTTAATTACAGCATGAGATATTATAAGCTTTATAATAAATAAAATCACTTAAAACGATCTTGTTATAATTAGTAAAAACTTAAGGATTAATTATTATGAAATAATTTTGGATATTCAACAGCTTTCAAGTTAATATTAAATTGACTTAAAATAATTAAACTGAAGCCAATTGAAATAATGATCAAAATCAAAAATTTAATTTTCTTAAAATAACGGTACAAACTTTAAACATTAAACATTAAACTTCAGTAATTTAACATTAATTTTATTCAAAATTAATGTAAAACAGGCAATGAGATCTTTACAACTTAAATTAAATAATTTAGATTTAGGTTCAAAATCAACTCTTTTGGGTAATTTACTTACCTTACATCATTTTTTATGAAGAATTTTGGCTTTATAAAGGATATATTTAATATAAATCAATTCTGATCGTGGTGATTCGGAATAATAGAGCTAATCTAATTGTTAATTTTGAATACTCAATATTTAATACGAATGAAATTTCAACAAGCATTTAAGATAATTAAATTTTCAACCAAATAGCAAAAAATAAATAGTTCATATTACTTTTTGTAATCAGTTTATTAAACCACTCCAATGACTTATAGATCGTAAAACTCAAGTTAAATACTGGTATATATTTTTAAAAAAACCCAGAAAAAAATCTAATAAATACTGCATCGATTAAATCCCTTATTAATTTATTATTTTCTGAGATAAAAAACTTGTCAACACAAAAAATAGAATGATATTTTTCATTAAGAGCCCTGAAAATTATTGAGTAAATGCCCCTCTTTGTGAATGTTTTGTTTATGTAAAGTTGAAATAAAAATTTTAAGCAATCTACAAATGGAAAGAAATGATTATAAATACTTGCTTCATCTTAAGTTTACGGAATAAAATTAATTTTTAATTTCAAACGCTTATTTATTCTTCTCTATATGATTGAAATTCATGGGATATTTTAAATTATTTTTTCAATCTTAAAGGCAGCCTTATTATTACAATTTATGGACGTATTGAATTAACAGGAAAGCAGCAATAAAATTCCCAGACAGAGACGAGAAGAAACATCTTTATATAAATGATTGAAATTAAGTAGAAGAGCATTATCTTGCTGAACTACATTTTACAATAAAATCTAAACCTATCATTTAATCAAAATGCAAAGGAAATGATTAGTTATTTCAAAGTTAATAACTAAAACAGATTTTACTAAGGGGAAATTAGAGGCATTCAGCAAGTTAACCTTATAAAGGTAATGACTTTACTTATGGAAATTAAACTTAAAAATTGTTATACATAGGAGCTTTTCGATTTATTTGAATAATTCAAATTATCGTTCTTTACCTCAAATGATATTGAAATGAAACTCTACTACTTTTGGCAAAAGATACATAAATCAAATTATAAATTTATAAAATATTAACCTTATTCATATTGGCTATAAGCTTAAAAATTTCAATGAATTTTGCAATACCTTTTAAAAAGATCCCTTAATCCACGAATAGTCAAGGTTGCAGTAATGACTTCCAAGTTTCTCTAAAAACTAGGATCTAAATTTATCAATATTATTTAAAACGAGAAAAAGAGCTTAATTTGTAATACATTTGAACTCAAAACTAATCTAAGGATCTTTCATTATAAAAGCAAAGAGTCTTTCAATAGGTGCAAGATCAAATTAATATGGCCCAAGAAAAGCAATCAGAATTGTATGCTTCTCAAGCTTTTCCCTGATGTACTTACTTCTATTATAAGCAGTATTGTCTAGAATTAGAACAGCCGATTACCTCCAATTATTATTATCTATTTCCAGATGATACACTTTTTTCATGATAAAATTCCAAATAAAATGCTGTTGTTATGACCTTAGTATAAGGTGAAATATAAATTTCCAGAATAGCTGATGCCACCAATAATATTAACCGAGGAAATTCTTCGAGAACTTTATCTGTATCGTTTAAGTAATTTAATAGGCCAGGCTCTGTCTGGATTTTCAATCTATTAAATTATATGATGCTCTCATCTATTTTTATCAAGTTGAATCCTTCATAAAGAATTCGAGTGAAATTAAAATAAAAGCAGCAAGCTGTCTCTGTAAAATTATATTTTAAGAATTAGTTCTGACATCAATAGAGTAAATCTTTTTATAACTTAGGCCCAATTATTATCTGGCATACTTACTCAACCAGCCCAAAAATACATTAATATAAAATTTTATTTCAAGCTTTCTTACAATAAATTAAGATTTGAAATCTTCTATCCTGGCAAGAGAAAATTCTTTATGAATTCTTTTAAGCAATAAGGAATACTGCCACAGCGTTTTATTTGGGCGTTTGTGTGGAAATGATTTCCATTAAGTATATGTTGGACAATCTTTCTAACTCTGCATTTTGTAACCCCTAATCGATTGCAAATGTTGATCAAGTTGCAACCACAATTGAAATAAAGGTCATAAATATTCTTATCAATTAATTATCAGAAATTTTTTGAATAAGGGAATTGTTGAAATACATAATTTGCATTAATATTATTTAAACTTATACTAAAAACAATAAGCAAGTTAATATTAAGTGTTTATATGATCTTTAGAATAATAAAGTAAACAAAAATGAAAAATATGTTAAAGATTTCATGATATATTTGTAAACTTCACATCAATTTTGTTTGATAATTAAGAGTTTAAAAATTATGAATATTATACAATGTATTAATAATATAAATAAAAGCATATATTAATTTATCAGTTTTTATAAAAAATTAAAGTTCCTTTGATATATTTCTGTTTTTTAATTATTTCTGATCTTGAATTCTGAATTATTAATCATGAATTTTTCAAATTAAAAAGATGTAGAACATAATCAAATTAACGTAGTACATTTTTATAATTAAAATAATTATAAAAAAGAAATAATTAAAACAAGCAATAGATAGAATCTCTCTCAATTTACATGGTTTTTCTACAATACAAAGAGGGAGGAAGTTTCCTGCCCAGTCTTATGATAAAAAAAAATTTTAAGGGAAATTTCCTGGCAAATAATTTTTTTTTATTATTTTCAATTATTTCTTTTGCAATTGAGTTTTCTTTGACAACTAATAATTATTAATTAGTAATTTATTTTTTGGAATTTGAGCTATTAAATCAATACTTTATTATATTTTGTTATATCTACTTTATTAGAATCAGTATTTTCTATTAACAATATCTTAATCTTCATTTAAAAATCAAGTCTTTGGTTTAATTTTATTTAAAAAAGGACTTAATTTATCATATCCTATTTTATAAGATAAACTTTAGACTTTATTATTTTAAACTTAACTAATGTTTAAAGGCCCTCTTTTAAATTAGGAGTTAAAAAATCATAATATATATATTTTTTAATTAATAATTTATAAAAAGTATATATATAAAAATTAACTTGCCCGGAAACTTCTTTCTTGCAAGGAATTTTCCTCCCCAAAATAAATGCAAAGTAAGTTCTCATTTTAAAAATAATATACTTACAGATACTAATTCAAACATAAAAATCACAACCACATATTCAATTTATTATCTATATTAAATCTTATAAATATTGAGATTTCTTATCGCGTCCCCTAATTTAGTAATTATCTCCCTAATATGAGAAATATTTGCAAAGATATTATATAAAACTTAATAATACTTTCAAACTTACCGTTTTAGCTGAGAGACAAATGAATTAGGAAATATGATAAATTAAAAATGTAAAATTAATTATTACTTGCAAAAAATAAATGAAAGTCCATTAAATATACACAAGTCTTTTTTTCCCCATTTTTATCTTATATTAATCTAATCTAATTTAATTTACAAATGCTTAAATAATGATAGTTGATATATAAAATGAATTATCTTTTCCTAATCTTTTATATTTTATCAATATTGAAATCTCTTATAGTTTAGATAGTTAAAAATGAATTTTATTAATACACCAATGTCAATCAGAATTTTTTTAAATGAACTTTACGAATTACTTACTAATAGAAATATTTTATTAAAGATAATATATTTTTATATAATTAAGATTAAATGGTTGAAAGTAATGATAACAATAATAATAATAACTAATGATTTTATATAAATTGGAAGTGGGGCAAAAGTAACAAAAAATTTGCTACTTTTGCCCCAGTTTTTCGGCACATCAATTCTTACAACAATTTTTGTTAATTTATTATAACCATTACAATTTATAATGGTTTTTTTCTTCAATTAGTGAATTGTTTAAATAAATATTCAAATTTTATTATAACTAACAAAAGAATAAAATCAACTATAATGTTTTATTAAAATCATGTTTAAATATTGTGGTGTCAAAAACGTGTGGCAAAGTTAGAAAATTTTTCTTACTTCTGGTCCACTTTTAGTACTTATATTTTCATCATTTATATCCTGATTGTTTTGATTAATCTTATCATGATTTTAATGATGCTTTTCAATAATTTATTTCTTGATTATCATCTTTTGATAATTGTAAATATAAGTTAATATAAATTATTTATGTTAATCAACTCGCATTTATTATATTTGATATATTCAGTTCACTTTACTATATAATTTTTTAATAATTCAGGATTCACACCTTATTTAAAAATAGATCAGAAATATTTATATATTAATTTTTATTTTTTTAAATAAATTACTTCTTTTCATCTTTAATTTAATAAACTTAACTTTATAAATCATATAGTTATCACTCTTAGTCATCAAACATTATAATTACATTAATGGAGAAATAGAAAAGAAACCTAATTTTATTTTTATCTTTCGCTATATTTTATTGGAATTAATGATTATTATAGCACCAATGATAAGTTACTTTGTGTTATTTGTATGTATGTTGAAATGAATATAAAGAATAATTTATTTTTACAATTCACTTATTGAACAAAATCTTGATAATTTTACTATTAGCTAAGGTGAAATTTGGATATTTATATCTATAATTTTATTATTATATAAAAAAAATTGAATAAATGTAGATCTTTCAGCAACTGTTTGATTTTATATGCTCCTCAAAATTCCAAAATTAGAAGACTCTTCTCCAAGACTAAGGAGTTGAAGAAAATTCTAAATTTATTCAATGCTTGAAGATGCTTAAGATTACAATTTATGAATATACTCACCTACTTGATCATTCAATTCCGACTCGAAGTACTTTATTTCTCCGAGGTTCAACTTATATCGGAAGTGAATGAGTGCAATCCTTATGACCATCTCTTAAAACTAGATTGATTACTGACATCCTAAATTAACGCTTTCTAATTGATTTTATAGAAGCTATGACCTTGGACCGTACTTTAAGATATAGTATGTTTCGTAGAAGAAATGCTGCTTTAAGCTACTCTCTAATTAAAATACAGTATCCTCAGTCCAATGATCTAGGATAACCTCATTTACTAAAATAGGAGAATTTGTGAGGAGCTAAGTAGAGCTACCTTAAAATTGTTTGATGTTACTTTTATCCGAAATTTGAAGACTTATTTCCTTGAGTTCGTCCCCAGAAGAACTGGAGTCTTGAGATAAATTATTTAGTTTAAAATAATCAGTCAGCATTGATTGCGATTATTTCTTGCCTGTATGTGTTTTCATTTTCAGGAGAAAGATTTTATTTCTGCAGCAAAGAGGATTCCTTTATAGTATTTGCCTATTGTGCTAGAATAGTTAATAGTAACCCTATTTAATATTATAATTAATTAATTAAATTTGGTAGTAAATTTCTAAACTTAACTGGCGAAATGGTAAATCGAGCATATAGATAAAAATTTGATGTGTAGATGCAGGAATAGTTACAAAGGGCAAATGTTCTTAAACGCAAGAAAGAGCTCCATTATATTTATAGCCAAGGAATGCGGAGCCTACTGCCAAAATTAGGATGTTGCAATGTTTATTTCCTCAGAAACATCCTTAACGGTGAAAAAGAGGTAGATTTTTGAAATAAAATTAACTTTAGTACTTCAAACGAAGGGATATATTTGTGGCTGTTGTTCCTTAAATTGAAGGCCTTACAGCCGATGACTTTTTTCGGATATTCACAGCAAACGCTCTCTTTGCTTAAATTACCTGCCAGATTAGTGCGAATGGTTGCAATAAGACAAAAGGTG
This sequence comes from Oxytricha trifallax, assembly GCA_000711775.1. NCBI lineage: Eukaryota > Ciliophora > Spirotrichea > Sporadotrichida > Oxytrichidae > Oxytricha > Oxytricha trifallax. Next base: position 5,814 of record ARYC01002853.1, on the reverse strand, counting down.
GATCTGTAATATTCTCATGTCATTAGATAACGATGATATTAATTAAATGATATTTGAGGCAAAATAAAAAAGGAGAGATTAGACATAGAATTTAATTGTCAATATGAGACTAGAGTTCTCGCAAGCTTTGAGCGAATCTATACATATTTAATATAACTATTTTTCATTAATTATTGTTAATATATTAAAAACTATTCTCATCTTAAAGACTTTTAAAATTTAAATCTTTTTTCCTTATATTTCTTGTTAAAACTGGTTAGCCCCTGAGCAAATTGTTAATGAACTCATTTTTAAAAGCAAATTGTTATTAATCAAGTATAATCAAAATGTGGAGACTGTTATAAAAGAATCAAAAATGAGAATAATTAGGATTATGATCTTAACTAAATATATCAGCTAAAATCAAACTGTAGTTTATTTGAAAAAAGATTAAGTGCTTATTTATTTTATTTTAATTAATTAATCAATTATAAAAAATGGAATTTTCTTTTTTTTCAACTTTTCTGATTCATTTGTATTTTAGGGCTTGTCTGTTCATATCGATGGAGTACTTTACATTGAGACTGTTTCTTCTGTGTTTTTTGTCAAAAAATAGATATCTTCAGGGTATCCTCCTTGAGATATCTTCAGGATATCTTCCTAAAAAAGAATTAAAAAAATTAAAATTTAACAGCAGTAATAGCAGCAACAATAACAACAATAGCAATAACAGTAAAATTAGCAGTAATAACAATAATACTAGCAATAATTAATGCACTGGGATATTCTAAAAAAATCCAATTTTACTAAATTCCTTAGTTTTTTGAGCTAGTGATGAAAATGAAGAAATTGATGATGAAAATAATGATGACTTCTAAAATGAGGATTTTTAATTTTTGAAATTCTCTAGAATTTCACAAGTGCATTAATTATTGCTAGTATTATTGTTATTACTGCTAATTTTACTGTTATTGCTATTGTTGTTATTGTTGCTGCTATTACTGCTGTTAAATTTTAATTTTTTTAATTCTTTTTTAGGAAGATATCCTGAAGATATCTCAAGGAGGATACCCTGAAGATATCTATTTTTTGACAAAAAACACAGAAGAAACAGTCTCAATGTAAAGTACTCCATCGATATGAACAGACAAGCCCTAAAATACAAATGAATCAGAAAAGTTGAAAAAAAAGAAAATTCCATTTTTTATAATTGATTAATTAATTAAAATAAAATAAATAAGCACTTAATCTTTTTTCAAATAAACTACAGTTTGATTTTAGCTGATATATTTAGTTAAGATCAAAATTCCTAATTATTCTCATTTTTGATTCTTTTATAACAGTCTCCACATTTTGATTATACTTGATTAATAATAGATTAGAAAAATATCTCTAAATACTTACCTTTTAAACTCACAAAATGAAGTCTTTTAAAGAAGGAGGTTACAAGTTTTGAGTAGCAAACAGCAATTACTGGTAAGAAAATAAACAAGCAATCTGTCCCATCTCAAAACTTATTCGTAAGAAAAAATTGATTTATTAAAAATCGTATAGAATCGTTGAACTATAGCTGTAAGAATTTAATCTTTTTATATATAAATAGTTCAAAAAGGAAAGTCTGCTCATTTAATAGAACAAACCTCTTAATGAATGAGCCGAATGAAAGAGGTTCCACGATGAGAGGCAGCATGCAAAAGTACTTGCAAGAGAACAAAAGGATGAGTGATGAATTCAACGATATCAAAGCACACATGGAAGAACTAGAGGGCTACAGATAGCTCGTTCACTCACTCCATGACAATGGAGCGATTGAAAAGGAAGGGTTCCGCCTAATCAATAAAATTTAGGCATGAATTGAAAGAGTGATTGCTTGCTTATATTTTATTAAACTAGGGAATTTATCATTTAATAACTAAGTTTAATCTTAGCACTCTTATTGCTTGCTGCGTTTCTTGCCAGAGCATCAGTTTGAGATGCCACTACTTGTCTCATGTATTTTTAACGCTTTACTTACTTCTTAAGTAGCAGCTTAATTGCTTGCCGTAATTTTCTTTCCAGTCAGTCTTCCATATTTTTACAAAAAAGAATTGGTAGTCTTATCCTCATTCTCTTTCTAGTTTAAATTACATTGACTAATTTTTGCTCGCTTTGATGCTTACTTCTTCAAAGTTTGTCCAATCATTTTTTTGGTTAAGGATCCTATAATATTTGGGTCTCTTTCTAACGAAACCTTTTGCTCTCCATTTCTATTTCTTCTGTTTGAGTCCACGAGTTAACCTACAACTTCACTAGAGCTCTTCAAAGATTCCAAGGGGCTCAAATTAATACTATCAATTTAGTCATCTAGTTTTGGAATATTTTTGTAATCTTATTTAGGCTTGTGATTCACTTTACTATCAGACTTGCTCTATTCTGAAATATTTCTTGCAGAAAGATTGTCTTTTGGTTTTCATTAAAGATCTATGAGGCTCTCTATCCATGAAGCACTTCAAATTCGTTATAGTTGTTCTATAATATGCTATTTTCACTCTTTGAAGACTGCATATTATTTAACTCAAAGATCTTATCTATTCTTCCCACAGTTTTATATTACTGAAGATCTTTATTAAGATCGTCGTCTTTCTTGCACCAATGATGATTTCCTAAAACAGTCTAACGTACAGCAATTTTTATATGATTTTAATTTTCTATAAATTACTAGCGCAGCGATATTAACTGCTCAGCGGTTTCTTTTGAGCCTTGCTTAAAAATTAATTATTATAAGTTCATTTTCTATGAAGACGACCTACTCTTCCAAACATTTATTCAGTGGATCTCAGCGAGAATATTTCGGTTACTATAATTAATAATCCCCTATTAAATTCTATATCATAAGTCGTCTGTAGATCAGTACCCCTGCCTTATTGTTCATTTAGGAGAAACACTCCAAACTAACCTTAATTGTTCTTGCTAACGAATTAATAATCGAATTAGGCCTCCACTTTTGTGCCTTTGAAATATTTCATCGGAAAAAATGGAGCTTAAGCAAACATTTTTGAAGTGATCATCAATCATAGAATAGGATTTCTTCGCTACAATAATTACTAGAGTGGGCTTGCAATAATTAGCAGAAATTTTAAAACCCTTTTACAATAGTCTTATTAGTTGATGTGATGAGTTCATGGTCAAGCTTCCTTCTTTTATCACCAACAATTGAGGTTAGCTTTGGAAACAAAATTTCCTCAGTGACAAACAATATTTTAAGACAGTTCAACTCTTTTGTTGTGAGTTGTGATCCAGTGTAATCTGTAACACTTTCAGCTGTGCGATAAACTTTAGTTAACTCCTATTTAACATTTCCTTCAACAAAATCCAATCATACTCGTCTATGATAACGATTGCTTCGCCTAAAAATAGCTATAAACTCTGATAACTCAAGAGCAATCTCGACATACTTCTTACTTATGTAGTAGGCCTCAATTTCTTTCTCATATTGATTGACGTTAACATTCAAGCCTAAACTGGTGATTATACTTTCAAACTTTTTCTCTTCTCTCAAAACTAAATGCAAATTTTTCCCAATTACAAAGACAATCTTTTTAAAGAAGTTTTGATTTGAGAGCCGTTAAAGTTGAACAAAATAATTCTTCCCGTTTCCATCGCCAAAGTTTATAAATGAGTGCTATCTCCCATAACAAATAATTGATGCAAAGCCTCTATAGCGTGAGGAATTTAAATCCCAAAACTTGCTAGAGTCTAAGCATTTACCGTGAATCAATAAGAGATTTTTAACTAGTACTTTTTGCAAATTAATTCACGGATAAAGATAAAAGATTCAGCTTTCTATATCGACATAGCAATTTCTTTTACTCGATTTTGTTAAAGGCGCGTGTTTTATTATGAATATTTAGAAGCTAATTTATCTTTGTGAAGTCAGCTTTTATGTAATCTTAGATCACGTCCATTCTGTTTCTTACTCCTTTCTCTAATTAGATGAATGCAAACCCTTAATCTGATATAACATTAAATTTTGAGATCCACAAGAGATTTCTCCATTATAGCTTGAAATAAATCTATTAAAAAGGTAATCATAATGAAATCATCCTGATCAATGAAGTCCCATTTCTAAACAAAAATTTTCGGTCATTGTTTAAATGAAATTAACAAATTTTTGGTTGGAGGATGACCTTGACAAGTCACAAATTTGGATAAAGTCACCAAACACATTGATAGGCACATCTCTTATTAATCGGAGGTCTTAATCCTCTTTTAAAACTTTAATGAAAGCCTTATTAAGGCTTAACAGTGTGCTGGGTAGAAGTCTGACTGCTTGCTGCTTGGGAGTCTATTTTGAACTATAAGAATGTTCCAATCATAAGAGGGAAGATCCCAATATTAGTCTTGTCTAGCTATTAAAGTTCATACTGTAGCTTTAACAATAAGGCTCATTCAAAACCCCAAACCCCTTAATGAGTTTTATAAGTGCTTTGATTTCTAGGAAATTTGTTAGGGGTTAGGGTTATTAATTAAATGCGAGACAAAAAGTATATATTTTTGGGTTCTATTTATGATGAAGATTATATAGATTAGTGTTTAAACTGCGATATAGATGTGATATATACAGTGAATAAGTCAAACCAGTACTAAACTATAAGTCAATTGCATTATAGTTCTCTTAATTAGAAGTCCGTCAACTATCCGCATACACTGTCTTTTAGGTGTATAATTAAAAAAATAATAGCTAAATTCTATGCCTAAGAGGAGGTCAAAATTCATATAAAAGCATAATCACTATCAAATTAATGAAAAAACTTTGAAATATTGGGCTCACTTCTCTCTTGACCAACGAGCTACTATGTTTCACCGCAAGTTCCTTGAGTTGAAGATATCTACATAATCTGTTGCTAATATTTACAAACAAAATGGTATATCTTACAAATGTGTGAATCGTATTAAGAGAGGGATTGATTTCTCTCTGCCATTTTACAACTACAATTTAAATTATATTTATGATTAAATGCAGAGAGCATGATAGAATAGTACTAAGTTAATACATGCTGGCGATGTGTTTACTTTCAACATTTTCATCTAAAAGTCTTGGTAAAAAAGACATAGTAATATAAAAGTATATGACTAGAAAGTTAAGGTATAAACAATGGCAATTCTTAGAGGTATTAGCGAGGATGATGGTTATAAACATATGTTATTCATCCTCGCTCAATTAAGAAAGATCAGAATATTAAGTTCTTAGAGCAGCTGAGAGAGAAGTAACCTGAATAAGAGATTATGCCGTTCGTTGATAATCTTTTTGTTCATAAGACAAAAGAAACAAGGAAGAGTTATGAACAACTTTAGAATAACATGAGTGTTCAACGTGCCATACAGCCCATAGTTTAATGGAATTGAATTCTAACTAGGGTATATTAAATTGACATTATAAAAAATTGCTGCTATACCACCTTATGCATGAATTACCTCTCGATACAGTTGACTTTATTAAAAGTTCAGCGAAAAGATTAGATAATTAGTTGGCTTAAAATTGTGCTAAAGAAAGGAGAGTGAATGTATATACATATGTTTTAGAGTTAAGCTAATGAAAATATAAGTCAAATTTAAAATTCTTTAATAGGAGCTTCTTTCTCTTTCTTTTCTTCATCCAGCTAATTTCCTCCTCCTAGGTTTCTCCTATTAATGGCAGCTCCAGCATCTATGTTCATTGACTCTGGCGGCTAAATATTTGAATAAAGTATCTTGGTGACTTCATACTTTATTTATGACTTTTGCTCTCTGTGAAGCTTGCTCTATTCAAAACCCCAAAACCCTTTCAGTAGTTTGATTGAGTTTTTGATTGATAAA
>ARYC01002851.1:0-21388 GCA_000711775.1 Oxytricha trifallax | reverse complement strand
GTAAATTCCCTTCCATAATTTAGCAATAAATCTGGAATGCCATGCTAAAAGTTTGCACTTTGATCAGTGCTTCATGTTAAAACCAACATCAAATCGATGATTTATGCTCTGATTTCGATGATGAAATATGGATCATAATTGAAGGGTTTAGCTTCGTTTAGTATGATTCTTTCCTTAAGCTGGCTTACATGATGCTCTATAGAAATTCTATTTGTGAATAATATTACCTGCAAAAGATTGAGGGTCTTGATCTTCTTATTGCAGCCCCTTTAGAGTATTAATGACATTCACCAGTTTTGTCATTTTATCAGCTTCTTAAGTAACCATTCTGCAAGCATCCACATCCTCATCTTTGTAGTCAACGTCACTAGCATACTCGTATGTGAGAGCGCTAGACTAAATCATCAAATAATCGAGCTGCCGTTTTAGGTCGACTACAGCATAAAGCAATTCTTTGCCTGAATACCTATAAATTATTAGATGTGTCAAAATCTTACCAGCTAAAGATCCTTTGGAAAAATTCTCGAGCTAGAATGTGGGTGTCTGTCATAGCCCCCAAGAATGTAGTTACAGGAGTCAAGTCACGCTCACAGCCATATATTTTGATGGTGAACACAGTCTTGAGTCCTGAAAGAGCCCCATCGTCATTCATCAACTCCAAGATAACACTCATGATCACCTCCTCTTAGTCATTCTCATCCTTGATAATCACTGGAAATCTGGTTACTTTCTGTCTGCTTGACATGAGGCAGCATTTGTCCATCTTTGTCAATTCTTAAAAACTGCAAAGTGACTTTATGGAATAGGGGAGTCTGCAAACATGTAGATCAGCTCAACTATCAAAGTTCCATGTCGGTCCTCAAAGAAAGGCTTGAATATTTTATTGTTGAGACTGATAAACCTGCAAATACTCTGCATCCTGTACAAGTCGTAATCAAATATATCTTTTTAAAATAGAAGAGCAACTTTGTAACTTCTAAATTTGCAATCAAATGCGCACCAATTTAAGACGGAAGTGAGTGGAAATCTCAGGGGATTTAGGAAGTAATCGCTCAAGAACTATTCAGGTTTCATCTCGAGCAATCCGCAAACCATCATTGAGAATGCTAAAGTATTGGCGAACATAGGAGCATCGTTAAGTATGGCCAATAACCCCATAACTTCAGTAAGATAAAAGTAGCCATTTGGATCATCTCGAAGTGAGCTCTTGAAAATGCAATTGGCGTTGAATACCATTCCTCTATTTCTATTCTAGAAGGCATTCATCTTGAAGCTATTTCTTTTGCATTAGGAGTAGTGAGTGAGGAGTATACATAAGGCGATAATCTGATTCTTCAAAGAATGGAGAGCCTAAGAACTTGATCTGATAGGCACCTTAAAGTTGCTGAGTAATGTGATCGTAACAGTCAAGCAAGTAAGTTTTCATACTACCCAGTTAGTAGATTTAGGCCTCTCTGAAAGCTTTTTGCCTGGCCTTTACGTACTCAAAGCGTAAGAAGGGCTGATCCTGAGGATATTTCAATAAAGCAGTCGAAGTTATCATGTTTCCAGAGGTTTTCATTTGTTCAACTGTGCGTTTGTTCATAAATTGGAAAGTCAAACGTTTTGGCTTTTCTTGAGTGAACGTTTTCTTGGATTCTTCAAGCTACTAAACATCCTCAGTTCCAACGTCGATGGTTTGCTCTTTCTTCTCTGACTTGGATCTCTCTCTCTGGTTTACTTTTGATTGACGGATCTTTACCTGCTAGTCTTTGTATGCCTACACCTCAGACTAGAATAAAAGTAAATTTCTATTGAGCACAGTATCATCAAGTTTCACACTTTATTTAAACTTATTAATAAGTTTTTCAGTAGCCTCTTAATCAATTAGTGGGAAGTCTTTAAACTTGCTATTCTGATCCTCATCCCGAGAAGTGAAGACTTTAAAGTAGTCGCCTTATTAACACGATTAGTTATAATTATTGAGAAATTAGTTAATAAACTAGATTACTGAATTCTTTCGTTCATCGTAACTAGTTTTACTCTGAGTCTACAACGGAAGCTGGTTCTCATATTTTTACAGAAGTTACTTGGAAGAGTTGCTGATATCCTGTAGAGTCCTCAATTAATCTGGCAGAATACGGACATTGCTGTTTATCAAACTTGCTATAAAATCTTCATTTGTAGTAACCAGACGTTTAGATAGCTCAGTAGAGAATCTGGTTTCTTATAGAATTTATGAGTCTGTCATTTTTTTGAATGTAGACAACAAGTCCTTTATTTCGAAAGATTCCGGGTTCGTACCATTGCCATTACTCATGCATTGATTGTTGAGCCAAGCATGTTCTAACTGTGCATCGAATTTTGCAAATTGGGAGCTTAAATGGATAAGTTGGTCTGAACCATAGGCTATTGAATGCTTGAGGTTTTTAGCCTTTTTCAATCTGCCGTTTCACGATAAAGTAATTTTTAACGCGCTCTTCGTATTCATTCCTGCCTTCGAAATGAAATTATTGTACAAGTTCAAGCTCAGCCGGGGGGAAGTGCTAAGAGATATCCGCTGATGTAAGCAACATAAATTTTGAGGCTATACTATTGTCTTATAACGAAGTATCCACATCCACTTTAAAATAGGAAAAGTCCTTGTTGAAAGTCGACTAAACATTTTTCATCATAGCAGATGTGGTATAGCCCATGTTTTTCTGGATTTTGTTCATTCTCTGAACCATATCTACAAAGCTCTTAAAATGAGTATCCCTATCAATTGTCAATTTGTACTGATCTTAAACAGAATTTAGTGCTGCCAAATCTTTCAGACTTCCTTAGGTAGCATGTTTAGGTTATTGAACTATACAGTCATAAGCTCTCTTTACAATTTTGAAAGTCTAGGTAAACTGATGCTGATCTTTACTAGTTAGCCTGTTTAGTTGAACCATAAGAATCATGCTCCAGTAGTCATCACACAACAGAAGAAATGTTAACAATGTGCCCTCGAACATTATTTTGGATTAGGATTTGCCTGCCTTCTGAATCTTGATTTGTGTATGATGGAGTATTTGGAATGCACTTCCTCCCTTTTAGAAAATCTCTTCAAGTTGCTATGGGTTGGTCAGATCAAAGTAGAATTTCATTGGTAAAGACACTCTATGAAAAGTGTTATCAATCGGCTCTCGATTGATGTCGTCCGACATTGGCTGCATTGGTAGAATTTTATAAATTAATTATAATTTAATCGTTGTTTTAACAGATAAGTTAATTAAACTATTATTATAAAACTGTAAATAATGAAAGCAACTCAAAGTAAAAAACTCTCATGCAAAAACTCCGACAAGGGTTAATAATCTTAGTAAGAATAATCGCTCACCTCGATCGTCAGCGACGATCATCTTAGCCAGCACTCATTTTAAAGCATTAAGTAGAGCTGAGTCAAGATTTAAGACAAGCAAATCGTAAAGTGGGGGCCTGTAATTTTGGGGAAGAATTTCGTTCAAGTGGTTGCACCAGCTAAGTATTCTTATAATACGGGAACTCTCCTCAACTCTGGTGAAGTTCCTCCTCAAGTGGATTCTTTATAAAAGAGGGTTAATCATTAAGATGCCTTTGGATGGTATAGATTCTTACTTAAAGGACGTGATTGATATAAAGAGTATGCATAGCGACGGTTCATTGTGTCAATTTCTGGAGCAGTTCTTGAGTCAATTTCGCAATTCAAAGCAGGTTAGTCAAATAAATTAAGATTTAAGAATCATTCTAATATAATGCTAATTTAGAAACCCCAGTCGATTTAAGAAGGATAGTCAGAGCAGTTGATATAAACAGGTTTACTCTCTTTTATACAGAATAGAATGTAGCTAAACCATGAATTACCGAAGGATTGTAATCCATACCTAAAACCTTGAGAAGCAAAGCTTGCCCATAAACGATTAGAGATAGTTAGAATGTATATGGAAGATTAGTTGAAGCCAAAGTAAATTTCGAAGAAGTTGCGAGTGACAGCAGAGTTTGTATCAAGAACTGTTGAGAAGTTTAAGCATGAGATTTAAAATAGCGTATTCCAACTTTAAGAACCAAAAAAACCTGGCAAGAGGAGGGAGTGAGATAATGAGCAGCTGGTTGCTGCAGTTGGCGAGTGCATAGAAGAAATTGGAATTTACTAGTGTACTGGCAGAAATATTCATAATCGATTGTAAGAATTGAAGTTGGGCTCATCATTAAAGTATGATTTCAAAGTGCCATGCATATCAACGATTCATAAGATTCTCAAGGAGCAGTTTCATCTGAAGTTTGGCAAGACAGAGGCAGCGAATGTCAAATACAGAGATCCTGCTTATAATAGCAAACGCTTATGGGTGAGTCGACTTTTATCATAGTTTCTAAGAGAGGATGCAGTAATTATATCAGTAGATGAAAGCAACTTCAGGTCTGACTACTTGCCTCCTAAGCAGTGGGCCCTAAATTAGAAGAGTATTCTGGGTAAGAGGAAGAATAAAGTTACCAAATCGATTGCAGTCAAGAAGTATAGTAGAATCATCGCAGGCGATAAGGAGTTGCAGTATGGAGGGATGCTGCTTGGAAAGCAGTCGAATGGTGAATATTCTTATAAATCATCTTATTCATTGGATGCATTTTCATCTATAAGATCAAACGATTTACCTGCTTAAAATGTTTATAAAGGTATCAATCTGTAAGCTAGTGCAAAGGATTTGTAATCATCCAAACTTCATTCAATAATGTAGAGTAAAGCTAAGCCAATTTCAAAACCCCATTCTAGTACCAGTACTTTAAATAAGTTGGCTAAACAATCGATTTTGAAGAAATCCTAGAAATCATCAAGCAGCTCTATAGTAAGTTATTCCTTAATAATTTTGATTTACTATTTTACAGAAGGCAGGCATTTTACAAACTCCACCTCGCTAGAATTTGAAAGCAAAGTAGTAACTAAAGTACGATCTATCCCCTATACTTGAAGTTGAAGACACTCCCTAAAACCAATCGAGTACTTTGAAGAAATTCAGAAATTTGAAGTTGCAGAGCACTGCAAAGAAAGTCACTTCAGATGATGAGCAGATCAAACGAATTCATTCAGGGCTCACGCCATTGATTGACAAGGTGTCAAAATTAAAATTGTAATCAACTTTAAAGAAATCAAGCAGTTCGCTATTGAGTTAGAGATAGAGAGAAGTTGTTCAGTTAACTCCAAGAAAGCTGTCGCTATCAGTTTTGAGCAGCTCGAATATTGATGAGAGTAAGTATACAAAAGAGAATTTGAAGGTTGATGGTTGTTGCATGATGATAGTATCTGATAAAATCGTTCTGTTCTTGATAATGCCAAACTATCATACTCAGCTTAGTTTGAGCGATTACTTATCTTTGATAACTTCAAGAATGAGAGAGATGCAAGTTGAGATGTGAACTCTGGGAATTATACTATGATTGGAACTACTATGATAGATGAAGATACCCTGAAGATATCTCTTGGATTGCATGGTTCCGCGCTGAGGTTGTATGGCTCCAGGTTGTATGGTTCCTGGTTGTATGGATCCGAGTTTTATAGATCCATGTTGTATGGCTCCACCCTTAAGTTGTATGGTTCCACCCTTGAGTTGCATGGTTCCACCCTTGAGTTGTATGGTTCCAGTTCTCACAAATTCAACAAGTCTCATTTCAAACCACTAATCATGATGCAAACTTCCATCAAACTTCTAAGATTATAATTCAACTACCGTCCTAAAACCAATTTAACTTTACTAATAGATGACCCATCACAAAATCATAACCAATAAGAAGAATCCAAAGAATGTGATCAACCCTGTGCATATATTCCAGATCAAAGTCAGATTAATCTCAATTATAAGCCAATCTCTCAGTATCGATAGGAAATGCTCTCCAATTTAGGCGATTATGGTTTGAGAGCAAGACAATTGTCGATTGCAAAGTAAACAGAGAAGAGATAACAGTACTCTATGGGTTTGATAGCAGCGATAGCAGTTGATAGAGTGATATCCACTCAAATAATTGAAGGAGCATTCGATTCATTGCTATCGAAAACTTTATATATCAGACGCTGAGAAGTATAAGAACTGACAAAGATCTATGCAATAAGAAGGTGGTGCTTTTAATGGATAATGCCATAATTCATAAGTATTCTGAGATGCTTGCGACTGCTCGTCGCTTCAAAGTCAACGTACTCTTCAATGCAGAATACTCGCCCTGGCTCAACCCAATCGAATAGTTGTTTGCATACATCAAGAAAAACCTCAAGCAGCAGAACATCAACAGCAAGTAAGCATACTCTCCTAACAAACTTATATAGTGCAGCTGGTCAAGCGCATCCAAGAAATAATAAAAAACATGAGCGAGGATGATGTTCGAGGACTCTGGGCATTTAGTATCAAGAAATGGATGCATACTCTGAGGTATGGCTTTGTATGAGATTCTACTCAAAAACAAGAATTGCATCATTCATTGAAATTTCTATCAGCGCTTATAACTAATGCATTGTCATTTTTACTGCTTATACTATTACTGCTGCTATTACTGCTGTTATTAATACTGTACTTAAAATTAATACATAAATGCAAGAGGATCCCTGAAAATCGCAGTTTTCATAAGTCTGCTCAAACTATTATGAAGTTTTGACGAGTGGTATCAAATTCTGCTCTACTCCACTCTATATAGCAAATTTCTATGCACTCAAGGTATACACCAGAGGAGTTGAGCAACTTAAACTAAAATTGGACAAAAGTTTGTTCAAAATCAGTATTTCAAGAATTGAATGGGTTGGTGAGAGAGGAGATACACTGAGCATCATGCTATCCAGTTTGATAGAAATTCAGCACAAACCTAGCAAATTTGCAACTTCTGCTCGATTTTTTTTGGCCAATATCGATTTGCAGGCACTGCTGCAGTATTGAGCATTATGACGACAAAAATTTACAAAAATTTGACCAGCAACAACGATTTTCAAGATTTTTGACCACCCTGCTCCAAATTTGGCTTGGTCACCGCATATTTGTGAAAAGTGACACATGACACTAAATTCAGAGTAAAAACTGCGATTTTTTGAGATTTTGACCACTACTCTGGTCATTTTGGTGCAAATCATGCACTCTGGTCACTTTTGGTGCAAATCTCAGCTTTGACCACTATTCTGGACACTTTAGTTAAAATCATGCACTTTGGCCACTTTTTTGACCACTCTGCTCAAATGGGGGAGACAAACATACAAAAACAGAAATTTTGACCACGAATAGTAAAGTTGGTCATTTTTACAGATAATATAGAATTTGGTCACTTTATATATGTTCCTAATGATGCATAAAGACTTTGACCACAAATGAAAATAAAAGTGAGCATTTTGTAAAATTAAGTAGCAGTTTGGCCACTTTTCGCATATAAGACAAAACGCATAGTAATTTAGCAGTAATTATATATTTAATTAATTTTGAATTTTAATTTTTACATTTCCCCGATTCAATTGTATTTTATCAATATTGAAATTAATCACATTTAACAAATTTTAATTCGAAGAAAAAAGATTTTTATTAAATTGTCTTCAAAATAAGCAAAATATATTTGACAAGATTTACTTTGAAAAACTTGTCAAAAATTGAAAAAAAATTTGATAAAACTCAAAAATTGATAAAAATTGGCAAATTAGATTAAAATGACTGTAAACAGTGGCTTTGAGCAGTTTTGCAGAAATTAAAAATCAAAAAAATCAAGATTTAAAAATTGGGAAAGTGAAAATGCATAATAAAGGTATATCCTCTCTCATCTATACAGAGCCTTAAGCAACTCATCAGGAGTAGAAAGCTACAGATCAAAGTTTTTTTGAGCTCATCTTTCAAACTAAACACCTAAGGACTTCACTAGATGAGTTCATTTTGAGATAGCGTGACTCCAAGCTAAGTAATAAGAGCTTGGCATGGAGTTTTGTCACAGGGTAAAGTCTTCAGAAAACATTCATTTCTCTTTTGACTGCTCTCCTGCGTATCTCCTATTATTTCTCGATTTATAAATACTTAGATTGCATCTTTACAAAATTTGAGTGGAAAAACTTGTCACAACAATCAAAACCCCTTAGTTAGGTTTATAAGTGCTTTGTTTTGTAGGGTATAGTTGGGGTCTTATTGGGGTCAGTAGAGAAATTACGCCAATTTCAAAATGAGATATATAAATTAGCGAAATTTAGGGTCTATATATGATGAGTAATATTTAGATTTACTTCTTAAACTTAGGTATGGTACAAGTATTAATATAGACTTAGTCAAACCAGTAATGAATTATGCAGCTATAGCAAAGCTCCTGTGCAAGAGTGCCTCAACAGTTAGGTATCATTGTTTTTTAGCTGTTTAGCATTTTAGTTCTGGTACTTGATAACATTCAGCAAGAAAATAAAAGTTCTCATAGCACCATATTGACCGCCTCTGCGACAGAAGATTTTGAAGTATCTGGCACACTTTCCACTTGACTACCAAGCTGTAATGTTTCATCGCTAGTTTCTTGACATGCTTATCTCGCTTAAGACTTTAGACAATATTTATAGAAGAAATGGTATTACTTTCAAGACTGTCAACAGAGTGAAGAGAGTGATTGATTAACAGTGCTAATTTATAGTAATAATTTAAACTATATATATGATCAAATGCAGAGAGCTATTACTAATAACATCAAGTTCATACACGCTGATGAAGCTGTATTTACCTTCAACATCTTTATTAATAAGTCGTGGTACAAGAAGTATGGTATCATAGAAGTTTATGACTAGAAAGTAAAGGTTGTCACCCATGCAATTTTAGCTGGTATTAGTGAAGATTCAGGCTTGGAGAGTCATGTCATTCATCCTCGCTCTATTAAGCGAGAGTAGTATATAGAGTTCCTACATAAGCTCAGAGAGAAGTATATCAACCAAGAGATCATCCAATTTGTTGATAACCTGTCAGTTCATAAGACTAAGGAGTCTAAGAAATCTTATGAAGACCTAAACATAACCTTCTGTTTACAACGTTCCTTATAGCCCTTAATTTATTGGAAAAGAATTCTACTGGAGTTAAATCAAGACTCATTACAAGAAGCTGTTGCTTTATCATCTTATACATGACTTGCCCATCGATAAAGAAAACTTTATACAAAGCAGATGTAAGAGAGTGAGCGTAGATAAGACAACAATTTGTGCGAGAGAGGGAAGAATGAATGTATATAAAGAAGTTTTAGATTTATATGAATGAATAAGTTCACATATTAAATTAACTCAGAAAGAGATTTGGCTTCTCTTTCTTCTCCTCTTCTTATGACTTGCTTGGGCCCATATTTCTATTTTTAGTGCCAGCTCCTATATCTATGTTCATTTCATCTGGCATTCAAACATCTTTATAAAGTCTCTTGCTCACTCCATGAATAGTCTATGACTTTATCTCTCTCTGTGAACCTTCGCATGCTCTTTCATTAGGAATATACCAGTTCCAGGTCAGGTTTCCCTACAAAGTTATGAATTTACTTGAGAGGAATGTGAGCTTCCTAAGCTCTGCGAGCCAAGCTTCGCTTATAAAGTGAAGATAACGATTTGAATATGAAAATTAGAAATTAATCAATATTTATAGTGTAAGTTAGGTCTTCAGCTGCTTTTACTGTCTTAATTCCTCTCCATTTGCAGTATTTCCATCATCTCATTTTTCATAGCTTGTACTTTTCAGAATCATGAAGACTATTCGCATCTGATACTTAGCATTCCTACTGTCAATGAGAACTACTTTTTAGGTGCTACTGCTGAAGCCGACGCCATAGCTAGCCTCAAAGCTGTCTTGCTGTAGTTGAGAGACTCCATTATGTTTAGTAGAAATTTAATCATTTTCAGAGATTTAATTAATTAAATTAGGGCAATTTAAACTTTTTAAGTTTAATGTTTGAGGCATTTAAATCAAATAAATAGGTTTAATCTATAAGGAATTTTGGGGGTGGTAAGTTCCCTGGCAAGTAAATTTTATTATACATAATTACATGATTTTTCAAAAAATTATATATAAATCAATTTTTTTAATTTACCAATTTTTTCGGGGATAGATTAAACATCCTCTAAGATCTTCAAAAATATAACTTCAAGTATTTTACTATGAGTAACGTTATATAAATATAAATAAGAAACTTATAAGAAAATATTCATATTTACCATAAATTAAAATGCATTTGAAGAGGAAAATTAATGTTTAAAGAAAATATTAAAAATTTCAGCAGAAATAGACTAATTTATCTTCAATCTAATGTAATTTAAATTATTAAAAGTTATTCCTAGTAGTAAGAAATAATAACCAATAAAATAAAATGTTGAAAAAATTAAAAAAAAATTTACTTGCCAGGAAACTTCCCTAAAAAAATATTTTTATCATTAAACTGGGCAAAAATCTTCCCCCCATAATTTTTATTAGAGATGTTTTAATTATTCTTAGGCTTAAAGACAATAATTCAAACTTGCCCTAATTTAATTAATTAAATCTCTGAAAATGATTAAATTTCTACTAAACATAATGGAGTCTCTCAACTACAGCAAGACAGCTTTGAGGCTAGCTATGGCGTCGGCTTCAGCAGTAGCACCTAAAAAGTAGTTCTCATTGACAGTAGGAATGCTAAGTATCAGATGCGAATAGTCTTCATGATTCTGAAAAGTACAAGCTATGAAAAATGAGATGATGGAAATACTGCAAATGGAGAGGAATTAAGACAGTAAAAGCAGCTGAAGACCTAACTTACACTATAAATATTGATTAATTTCTAATTTTCATATTCAAATCGTTATCTTCACTTTAAGTATGCCTTGCTTCTTTTAATATTCTAGAGAAATAGTTTAGCGTTTCTTGTTAGCTTCTTCAATGATCTCTCTGAGATAACTCTCTCTTAAAGTGCCAAGAACACCAAAAAAGAAACTCCTTTCTGGAAGTTTGTTAGAAATTTGTTTCTTGGTAGGAAGATAAACTACTAACTCTTCATCTTCATCGCATCATCGTAAAGATTAGTGACTGATATCTCTGGGTAGTTTAGTATTTCCATCAACTTAAATTTCATTGTTTTTGAAGGCTTTCTTCTCATCACACAGTATAGCTTTTAAGAAAGAAATTTTGGTACCTTCCATCGTTTGGAGGAATAATCCCACTATAGTATATGATTAAGTTGTTGTTATTTACTTACCATGCTAAGTGAGGTATCGATATAGATCTTCCTTACTTCTATATCTTAAGATAATTTCTAAAGCTTCAACCCTCTTCATTACAGTATTTATAGATTCCATCCTTGTCCTTCTCTTCTTATTGAATTTCAAATTTTAATATTTATAGTTCTGGGTCCTACTGCTTAAAATCTTAGTATTAAATATGGGAATCTTATAGGAGGTCAACCTGGTAAGGATACGTGGAGAAAGTTGGCAGAACCTGTAACAAACTTCAGAGATTGATCTTCAATTTTATCAATTTAGTTCCACTAAATTAGTACTCAAATTTTTTAAATTTAATTAGTACCAATACTAAATAAGTTTATTTTAATTGCTACCAATTTATTAGTACTAAAACTTAATTAGTACCTAGTTTAAAACTAATGAGATTTAAATGGAAAAGTTCCAAATGGTTCAAAACCTAATTGGCACCAATACCAACCAGAATTTAATCTCAGATAATACCAAAATTAAAAATATTAAGCATAAAATTAGAAAATTTATATTTATATACTTAGCATAAATATGATGTCTAACACCTAAGAATCAACTATTGTTGTTGCAGTGCCAGCTCCTATACAAAGTTAGTATAACCAGTGAGGGTTTTACTTATTAATAATAGAAATTTAAATTTGAATTTAAACATGGCGGTTAACTTAAATCCCAAGCAGTCTCTCTTGGCAGTTGATAATCTTAGCTAAACTTTTGCAAACTAAGAAACCAGAGATCATCTACATTGAAAAGGAGCCAGAGCTAAAAGCTCTTGAGTTTGAATCAGAGGTGTTTGTTCTAGAAATAATTATCAGAAAGCAGAGATGGGTATTTAAACGCTAATCGAAGATGTTGAGTAGTTAAAAGAACAGCTCCCAGTAGAAAAGATTAAAGCATTTTAATGCGATGAATGCTAAAATTCTTCTCAACTGATTCTAGCTCGAAGAGGTACATCAAAGAAATACACTCTGGTAGAGCTAAGATCTATTTCAAGCATGATAAAGTCGATGGAAGGTATTACTGCACAACTTGAATGAAGTCCTATACCCATTCAGCAAAAGTGAAGAAACGTATGCAAAAGTATCACTTAAGCGAGTTCTTGATTCAAGATTAAGAAACTTAAAAGCTTATACCTGCCAAGAGAAATTCAAATACTATTGAATAGAGTAACAGGAGAGACTATAGAGATAGAAGTTGCATGAATTGATGAATCAACCGGTAGGCAACACTTTATTAGCACGCTTATAAGCCAAAGCTCTGAACATACCTGCATTAAATGCAATTGATATTAGCAGTTGTATTGATAACTATTTGCAAATAAGCGTTCCTGCAAACCCAAACTCATTGTAATTGATGATTATGCACACAAGGTGTATCCTTATGGCTTTCTACTTAAGAATGAGTAGTATCAAAAGGAGTTTGCTTACGAATACATTATTCTTAGAGAGACTAAGAGAAGAAATTGAAGAACTTGCTTAAGCTAAATGGTGTCATTTAAGCTATGGTTATAGGCATTAAGGCTTAAGAAATATGAAATGACTCTAAGAGATTATCTAAATCATTACAGATACCCAGATGATTTGAATGATATACTATCAGATATGATATAGGGTATAAAGAAGTTGTATGAACTTGGATATGTTCATAGAGATTTGAAGCCTTAAAAAATATTATGATAAACCTCTGCCCTTTAGAAGTAGTTGTTATAGATTTCAATATCGCTTTAAGATAAGAGATAGTAACCTTCGCAAAGGTTCTTCGGACACCTGGATACTTCCCAATCAGAGAGAAAAGGACTAATGGCTCTGTTTAGTAGGATGTATGGGCAATTGGAGCTATAATATTAGAGAGTGCACACAAAACATGCGTTTTCTCTACTAACTCCAATAAGACCCCAACAATACCCTACAAATGAAAGCACTTATAAACCTCACTAAGGGGATTTGGGGTTTTGAATGAAAATGGCATAAAACTCAAAAATTGATAAAAATATTATAATTAATAAAAATTAGCAAATTAGATGAAAATGACTGTAAACAGTGGTTTTAAGCAGTTTTACAGAGATTTAATAATATTGAATATTTTTTATTTTGTACCTTTTTTAAATTGATTAAGTTCAATACTAATTATTATTAAATTTTTTATTATTTAATTTTAATATATTATTGCTTAATTTCAAGTGAATTTGTGAGTTTTTTAATTTTCTGACAAGATAAATTAGATTCTTATTAAAAATTTATTGATATTTTCATAACTCTGATTGAAGTTTAATATTGATTTCAACAAATATCATTTTTATATAGAGAGATAATATCATTGACTGAGAGTCCTTTTAAAGTAGATTTTTTGTCAAATATTGGCGAGTTGCATAACATTATTCCTAATCCTGAAAAGGATATTATAAAAATGAAATTTCCTTCACATATGACTATATTTACTAGAAGACCATGATACCTCTTTATAAACATCAAAAGAGAAATAGAAAGACTTAGACTTCTTCTAACTATACTACCACCATATAATTGGAAAACTTAGATTTTGAAGAAAATCTGATACTAAATCCTACTCTGATTCAAAGTGGAATGATTAAGACTTTCTTTCTTTTTTATGTGAATGCATAGTAGAATGCGTCGAGTTTACACTTCACTACTACCTATAACACAAAACATAAATACTTCCAAACTAATTTACACTTCTTGAACAAATAATTAATGAAAGAAATACAAAAATTGAACAAGATAAATTGGATCTGTAAAAAACAAAGATAGAAGAAATACAAAGCTTCTGAACTTAAAACTATATGGAAACAAAACTTAAGTCTTCCAAAGATTTTACAATTAAAAGAATCTATTGACCTTAAATTCCCTCCTTACTTAAAAAATCACCCTGATAACCTAACAACAATCTCCCTATTTAATAGCCAAACTTAGGTTGCCAAAAATTATGTTCAACCCTATCTCTAAAGTACTGATATCCAAGATCAATCTATTAAAATACTATCTTATCCGAGAAAAAACTCGAAAATAATCACTAGAAGATTAGGTGTAGTCTCAAAACCAAACTATCATGGAAACTCCTAATTCCATTTCTTTCTCACTATTAATTAGTAAATAGACATCCTTCTTCTCTCTCTTGAAACTCACGATAACAAATACGTCCCACTCCAGTAACTTTTCAATATCTGATCAGAATCTGACCAGAAGCTACCTACTTAACAAAATGATATCGAAGATAATTAGAATAAATTCTCATATGTTCTATCATAGAATACTAATAAATATTTATTAGAAAGTTTAAATTTTTAAGCTAGAATCTATAGATTGGCAAAAGTTATGCTTATATACGATTATCCCTAAGACTTAGTTCCCAAGGACTTAATCTTAACTCAATTAGATTATTACAATATTTAGTCACTGTACTACACTTGAAAAAGGGTAAAAGTTGAAATAGAACAAAGAAAAATTGATCTTTATAATGAGATTGAAAAGCGTGTTTATAGATAAACTTGTTATTTCAATCATGCTTATATTAGAAAGAATAATAATTGGAAGAAAAAAGGTTAACCCAGAAAAGTGAAGACACCTCTTACCAAAGCATACAGAGTTAAAAACTAAGAGGAGAAAACAGAAACTACAGATGTAAGAGTCCTAAAATCAGATCCATAAGAACTGATTATAACTAATTGAATTGGGCTTGACCTTATGTATCATCATATGTTTTAGATTGAGGGTAGCCAGAGACTTCAGTGTGATCATATTATTAAAATTATTATAATTTAAATATTTAGCAAAGCTTTAGTTTTTTCATCTTTATTTATATATTTATAAATATAAATAATTTAAAAAGATTGATGTATTCTAATTCTTTAGTTTTTTATTATATGATTTATATCTATTGTGTTTATATACTTTTTACTATAATTTTTTGTAATTGAATATTTATCTAAAACTTATTGCCTGAATATTTTCCTACCATTATAACTCACTTCATATTATTTTACTTTATTGTTTTCTCCCATTTTTAACACGCAAAAATTGTCATCATTTTTATATCTACTTTTGATGTTATCTATTTATTATTGCTTTTTATCTCATCATAGAGGTATTTTTAAATTATAATTCCAAACATATAACATTTATATATTATTGTGACAGTATATTAATTAAATACTATTCAAAAGTTGAAGTTTATCATTTAGCTATATATTTACAATAATTTTACATCATGTATACTTTTTATTCAAGATCGAAATTCCCTTTTTAATTTGATAGGCAACTTTGTTATACTTTTATTAGGCTCTATATGATTATATGTTGTTGCCATTCTCTTTGCCTAGTCTGTGATTAATGGTCTTATGTGCATGCTTTTCAATGGGAATGTTAATCTTTTGTGAATAAGTATTTAAATACAGAATATACTAACTTATATACCTTTGGAAACACTAATAAAATTCAAATTATACTTCTACAATAAATAACTTAATAATTAACATAATAATTAATTAATTTAATAGCATCAATATATGATAATCTGTAGTTTTTTAATATATTTAAATAATATTCAGGAAACAAGTCGCTTCTCCTTCAGATGTTTCTCCCTCAAGTAATTGTCATATTGGCTTAATGCATCTTGTTTTTCTCTTCATGATGCCTATAGAACTCGGTGGCATTCGATTTGTTAATGCATTTAAAGTGTTGGGCAAAGGAGTGGAGGCTTAGAGGTGTTGCCCTTTGAAATGCCTTGAATGTGAGACTTAATAGCTTTTAAGATATGGATGGAGAGTAGTGTTCTCTACTTTACTCCTGTCGTCTGCTCACATTGCCAAGAGACAAATGAAATTATCCATATTTGAGTAGTTGATCATCTAAATTAATAGATTTTATAACTATCTTTTTAGTGTCATTTAAAATAAATTGACTAGTTAAAGCGGAGTATAAGTTTAGTAATATATAGAATTAATAAATCAATTTTTCTAATAGATATTTATAAATGTAATACTTTGAGAATAAATTATATTCAATCTAATGATTTATTAAATTTTAATCATATTTAATTGATGCATTTCTCTAAAGTAATATAGTATTATTTGATTAGCATAATTTATTAATGGAAACTATATAAATATACATTCAAATATTCAAAGATTTTAACAATTAGTTATTTTTTTTAATTAAATGATAATAATATATTAAACATTATAGATTATTTGATCATTTATTGCATAGTTTAGGCAGTTATTTGTAAATTCTCATAACCAAAACTAACTTCTTTAATTTCAGTTGCCCTATATCTTTAGCAATAAGTGTCAAATATATAATGTGAAATAGGCTTTTTTTTCTCATTTAGCTTACAATTATTTTGATAATTTAACTTGTTAATAATTTTATGATTATTACCTGCGTTCTTTGAACCAACTTATTCTTTATTATGGCTATCCCATTATAGACAGTTTGATGCAGGCATTTATAGTCTACAATCAACCGTTTCTTTGAGGACAATCATCAATTAAGCATTTAGATATTAGTCCTTATGTATATTAATAATGATCACTGCCTGTAAGTGCTCTGAATATATGCTGTATTTCTTGATAATATTATTTAAGCATATGCAACCATTCAATATGGTAAGTACCTCTATATATTTTAACACCAACTTAGCATAATTTCGAGATGAAATTTAAAGGAACTAACTCTATCATGGTATATAAATTATGGCTCTTCCTCAATTGATTGCTTGAATACAGTAGTTGACAGTAACTCAGTCAACATTTATGAATAAGTGTACTCATTAAACAGAATAAATGATATTTATTGAATTTTTCTAAACAAAAAAGTTTTAAATTTCTTGCACTAAATATTTTAAATGATCTCTATTCCATTTTTCATGATTGTAGAATTGGAATAAATCTTAGTCATCTTTGGCTATTCTCTATTAGTACATACGTCTATTGGTTTCATCTAAAAAAAGGTTTTCTCATCCTCTTAATTCTTAATGAAGTAGATTTGAGTGAATTACCACACCAATGCCTTAAACTTTATCATATTCTGATCATGGTCATCTCATTTTGATGTATTTCAAAGCAAGAATGTCATCTATATTTACTATTCGTTATGCATGCCTCATCGCTTTAAACATTAAATAATTTTTATGGTTTTTTGTAGAAGTTAGCATATGACCGAAGCTGAAAAGCATGAGGCTCTAAAGCAAAGAATATCAATAGGAACGTGGGCTAGTTCAATAAACGAATTCTGCAGACATATCTTCAAAGATTCCATCTTATGGTCTTCTTGTTGAATATAATATAAAACTGAGTAGAGAAATGAAATTCAATATACTTCATATTTATTGACTCGATAATAGCTACAAATATCCAACAATTTTTTATTTTTTTATTTCAAATTAGTCTCATATAAGTTGGAATAGTATCAACTCTTGTAAAAGTAGTTACAATGGCAGAATAAGTAATAGCAATTGCAATAACAGTAGAATAGTTATTTCTCAATTATCAACATGTTAATAACTACAAGAATTAATATATTAATAAAATACCTGCAAAATATGAGAAATTTAAATGCAAAATACGTAACTTATTAAAAATATAAATAACTTCCACTATTAATAAAAAATCTAAACATTAAACTCAATTTGACTGCCTTAATTCTAAAGCAACATTGAACTTCAATTGTTATTAATCTAATGGTATCAAATTTATTTTTAATTTTTTCTTATAAGTCGCATAACTCCTAGTTGTTACAGATTGCTACTGTAAAATGTCATCATCAAGCTATCATCTTAATCACAAGTCCAGCTGTTATAATTACATTAGATCTGAAGTTTTAGGTTGTCTGATTTCCTGAAATACACAAAATCTATCAAAATTATTAAATCTTTTGAGTAAAGTTGATAAATTAGTGAATTATTAAATTAAAATGTGTATTTTAGGTAATGATTAAGCAGAAAATGCCGGTCATTCATTGATAATGAATTTACAAAAAAGATATCTATGAAAAATTTAATTTTAGCACAGGGTGCTCACAAGATTTATTTAGATATTCATACAAAGAATAGTCAATAGATGACTAAAATAATAACTCAGAAAATTACACTCATACTAATAGAACTAAATATTAAGGGTAATAGGAATGCGATAACATTTTATTATAGCTTTCCATTTTTAATTGCTATTATTTTGACTAATCATTCTTTTATTATTCAACTTGAACATCATGACAAAATCTAGTTTTATCAATGAAATCTATAGCACACTTAAGAAGTTAAGTATTAGAAATTTATCTAAGAATGAACTTACTTTCTTAAGTATTAGAGTGCTATTTAAAATATTCATATACTAAGTTTCATAAGTTAAGAAGTTTAATATTATACTTGTTGAAATCAATGCAACTACATACCTACCCATATTGTATCATAAAACATTATCAATAATTATGTTCCTTGAAAAGTGGATCAAGTGAGGCCTAAGATACTTAATTCATTAAAGACTACTATAAATACATGCTTTTTCTGCTCAAACTATAGGCTGAAGCAATTACTTGGGAGAATTTGTCATAAAAAATATCTTAAACTAGTATAATTAAAGCAAAATACTGTTGCTATGGAGTAAATTTATAGAATAAAACTGCATGAACAACAGCCAAATTGTTAAATCTTAGATTAAAACATGAAGAATTCTATAGATTTTATTTATCTTTATTTTCAACTTCTATTTTATTCCTAGACCACTTGTTAAAGCAAATGCAGAACATATTCATTTAGTGCCAAATCTAATCGTGATGCAAGAACTTTAATAAAAACCACACATTTAATTAACAGATATACAATGGTTATATTAAAACAACACTCCCATCATAAATACTATAAAATGAAGGTGATATTGAATATCAGTTCTTATCTCTAGTAAAAGAGCTTATTTCTCAATCTTCACAAAAGATAATTGAAACTGTAGATATGCTCATTTTAGTAGATTAAATATAAGAAAATCATAAATTGCTAAGACAATGAAAGTATTCCAATTGAAAGCATTGTAATTAATAGTATTTCACCAATATTTTATAACAAACTTGTTAAAAGTTTGCAGTACAGAGTTAAACTTATTTTTAAGCAAAAAAGATATAAATTAGAGTAACAAGTAATTATGGATAAAGACATGCTATGTCCACTTTCGTGAAAAAGTATAATTATATATAAATATCTCTTTTATGAAATTCATATTGGCAATATCTTTAGTCATCGGATGGAGATAAAGTGTATCTGAAAGGAGAGAAATTCTTAGGAAAGGTTTATAATGCCCTAAACTGTAGAGTGTTTTCAATAGTTTCCACATATTTCAAAGTGTTAATTCCATAGCTTAACTTAAGAAAAGACAGGTATAAATACCCTGCAAATGTACTTGTGGCAACTTCAGTATTTTTAATTAATTTTATGGCATTAATTATATCAATTTGATTTAAATTAGCTTTTTTATTATTTTAGATGTTATTTTTAATTCAATTTCAGAGTAATATTCAATCATTAACTAAGATCTATGCTTATGTATAAGTATGGATTGACAATAGTCTTCTTAATTTCTTTATAATCCATTACATCAAGATATAAATAATTTTATTTTGCCATATTTAAAAGGATTGCTTGAGAATCATTCCGACAAATTACACCTTCATTATATATATACCTATAATTCTTAAAATCTCTCATATATTTTTACAATAAACTAATTCTATGTTTCTTTATGATACGAATCACTAGTGTACTAAAGCAATTCATAATATTATAATTATATTGTTAAATATTCTACTTTTGCATGCCCTTAATTCACAATATACAGTTCCCTATATATCTATTTTTTTGTCTTAGATGTCAAACTATTCTGAAGATTACTCCTTTTTGCAATTGAATAATAATTCACAACAATTGGTTTCTTAAACTTCTTAAAATAGCTAATCAGGTATTGGAAGTTAGCTCTAATTCACCTCAATTATAAAATTAAAACTGCATATATTTGTTAATTATATTGGCAATGAGAATTATATAATTGCTTTTAGTTCTCTTGAGGTTTGACTTAATTCTATATCATTATTTATTAATATAATTATTAATCATAATTAATTTACTTCAATCAAAGGGAATTTCTACTTTCATACATATTCTTGTATATTTATCAGAATAGCATT
This sequence comes from Oxytricha trifallax, assembly GCA_000711775.1. Lineage (NCBI taxonomy): Eukaryota > Ciliophora > Spirotrichea > Sporadotrichida > Oxytrichidae > Oxytricha > Oxytricha trifallax. Next base: position 1,030 of record ARYC01002851.1, on the reverse strand, counting down.
GTTTCTAAGTAATTGAACTCTAAAAATAATAAATATTAATTTGTTTATTACTTCACCAATTAGATGTTTAATATCAGTTAATACTAGATCGCAACAGATTTCAATTTGCTGGTAAGTAACTTATCATAAATAAAAGTATGATTTGTGATGGAATAAGGAAGTTGGTAAATTTAAATTCAAATTCAAATTAATCAATAATTATTATTAATATTTGGTTGCTAGTCATATTTTAAACTAGGGTCTTATATAAATATATATATATAGGGGGTCTTCACAAATCAACAAGCAACCAAATTAAATGAGTGAGTATTTAAGACTTTTAATGTTATTAATCAGACTTTAAAATTATTCATAACAGCTATAAATGGCGACCCCCCTTAGACACTAATCTAATCCAGGATGATAAGAAGTACACGACCAGTACAAGTAACCTCCAGTCGTGCGAACATTGAGCCAGTACTACCAGCGGGGAGCTCAGCATGCCTGGCCAGAAGGAAGAGGAGAGTGAAGGCTTAGTCCTATGTATGATCGGTAATCACGCCATTGCAAGCATCAACATCGCATGGCTGCCAAAGAGCATCAGGGGTTTTGTAGGGTTAACAGTCATGTGACTCTTTCTGGTGATGTCTACTTCTATGCTCGAAAGGCTCTGAGGAGCTGGAAGGTGAGTATTAGCGTTGTTCATCTGATTCCTTATCGCATTGCAAGTAAGATGGGCAAGATATTGCGAACACATTTGAGCTGAATCTACTTGTATTAAGCACAAAGATTGCAATAGTAAGAGAGATGGAAGGCCTTGTATAGCCTGATACCCGAGGATAACGAAGCATTGACACTCCTGACATCTGAGCAAGTTCCCTTTGGTGCAAAGATATGACATTGCAGCTCTGAAGCACGAGAGTGGAAGGGATCCTCATTTGATGATATGCTAAAGGGATTATAGCTAATAGGATAGTGCTTCAGGGATCCATAGCCCAGCATACGAAAAGATGTGTATCTCCTTCGAAAGTCTATTCAATCTAATAGGAAA
>ARYC01002850.1:0-16561 GCA_000711775.1 Oxytricha trifallax | reverse complement strand
ACCTCGAAAGTTTCAAAAATTCTAAATATTATGAGAGGTCTTGCATTCTACAAGATATAGTTACGAGAAACACTTAATCACTATTTTCATTCCTAAACAATTTTGAGAACGCTAAAGAAGAATAAATGCACTACAACTTGTTTTCATTGCTCGTGGAATTAATTCAAAGCAATAATAATATAGATCAAGATTCGAAGCCACGTATCTTTTTAGCTGATCTTGGTTATTATATGGGTGAAAGAATAACAGTCGAAGATGAATTAATTCAAGAATCAATCTTGTTATTAGTACGCTCTCCTAATACAAGACAGGCTCTCGGTTTAGCAAACTATGTATTCTTCAATAACGTAGCAGCTTTCACAAAACAGATTGCTTAGGTGCAGAAATTGGATTCTACTCACCCTAATTTTTTACAATAAATGGGTTAAACTTGGTCAGTATTTGAAGTTGATTCTTAAGTTAAAAAGCTTATACCCTTTTCATTCTTTATTTTGAATGTGCCTTTCATTACTCTACTAAGGCAAGACGGCGGCTTGCACTTAATCAGAGATATTCCTGTTGAATATACAGAGTACTTCGTTAGAATTTGTGCTCTTATTTGTTCTCCAACAGTTGACCTACTCAAAGAATATATTCAAATTACTAGGGCTACTTTCTTACAGAAGTAAGAAGTTATTGATTCAAACACTATGGTTTACTTTATGAAAGGTCTTGCTTAAAGGTTGTAGAGCAGAGACGTGCAGTGGTTGGCAAGATTTCTCAAATTCAGAAGCTTCAGCAGTAAATTATAGAAGCTTAAATTGAAAAAAATGTAATTCTCAACAACAATATCATTGAGAATTGTTTTGATGGAGATAGCTCTGAAATTCAAAGAATTTTACACTTACCCCGAAATATTGAAGCATTCTCTGATAAAACAATTGTAGACTTGCTTTAACTCTTTGAAAATGCAAATATCTTTCATTAACTCGCTATAGACTTCAATAAAAAGCCCCTAAAATGAAAGATTGAGCGTGAGTGTTGACTTAGAAAAGCTACAGCAAAATCTTGGCTTTAAATTATACAGTTCTCAAATTTTGTGCATTAATTATATTTGTGAAAACCTGCAAGCAAATCATTTAATACATTTTGGTATTGGAAATGGCAAGACCTTTATTTGTTTTGCGTTAGCCATTCTTATAGCTCTTAAAAGCAAGCTATCCGTCTTCATAGTTGGCAAGAATGAACACTTAGTGCAGAGAGATTTCAATAAGTATCAAAAAGTTATATCTGCAATGAAACTTGATTCAAACTTTAATTTCTTTGCATAAAGTGCAGGTATTTATTTCTTCACTCAACCACAACTCAAGAAATAAATGAAGCTTGCTAAATTCAAGAGTGTGTGGTAAGAGAGTATCGTCCTTGTTGACGAATACGACTAGATTTTATTCGATGGCTCCAGTGAAAACATTGTGAACTAGCTTAATTTTTACAAGCAAGCTAAAAGTATTATTGGATTTTCAGGAAGCCATCTTTCTCAAGTGAAGAGAACTGTCTTAATTTAGCTTTTCATAGCACACCTGTACACCTGTGGTGTTCCCTACTCTTGATAAATTGTAAGGAGATAAGAAAAATTAGCTGGCTGACTTGCTAATAAGTTCAAATCAAGGAGATTACTTATAAAAAATCAAGGAAATCATAAAGGATTAAGTAGCTATTTCACCCAGTTTTAATTGTTGCTTCAACAAATTATAGCGCTATTGAAAAAGGTTTTTTGAATACGAACTTTGACTTCAAAAGTTTCAGCCACTCCTAAGCTGCTGCAATCGAATCTGCGATTGAAGGCAGATATTTATTGAGGAACGCAAGCAAAAGCTATGGCATGTACTTGCTTAACGAGTCACAGGGACGAGGAACAGACATTCAAACAAATGATGAAATCGATTAAAATGGAGGTTCATATTTAATTATTGCTGATGTTTTTTCAAAACGATCTGAAGAATAAATTATTGGTAGAATTGGAAGGCTCAACACTAAAGGCAGGTGGTAACGCGTATTATATAGATACGCTTCTAAAGATAGTGAAGAGCAGCTTATCATTTAAGAACAGAGAGAAATTGAACTTAATCTTGATCGCAAGCACAATTAAGTATAATCAATTTTATAAAATCGATTAGAAGCTATGGAAAATTTCCTTCAATAAAACTAGGTCCCTCAACAACCAATTACTGCAGAACTTGCAAACGATTAGGAGCAAAATATAGTTGTGAAAGAAATCGTTTAACATCTCTTTGCTCTAACTGAGAAAGCTTACAGTGAAGCAACCAACCCAGCTGAAGAAGTGAAGCAAGAAAATCTTGAGGAAGAAAAAGAGCCTTAATAAAATGTAGAATAAGGTGAATAAAGTAAGTTGGGTTTTTATTAACCTTCTCTCATAGAGTTTATTGAAGAGAAGATGAGTTGAAATCCTGTGCTGCAAGATAAACCATTCGACCAGGTATAGAATTGGTGCATAGGAATTTAAAGCGGTAGCATCATGAAATTACTAAGGCTCAAAGCAGAGAGAGATCCAAAGTAAAAGCAGTTCTGCTAGTTCAAAGAGAAGATTATTGAAAGGTTAACAAAAGCTTGAATTAATCAAAGAATAAAACAAGACTTGAGAGTTGACTACTCGTCGCAGTGCTAGAGATAAAACATTCACTTGCACTTATACAGAGCTCCCTGAGAATAAAGAATCAATGGAAAGATGGTTAAAGGCAGCTTCTAGTGAGAGAAGGCACTTTAAAAGCGACATAAATCATAGAAATCCAGAGAGAAAACCAAGATTAAGATTATGTTATTTATCTTATTTTTTTAAGCAATTCACCATATTCAAGTCTTTGCTATTAATAGCAAATACAGAATCGTGGAGGAATAGAAGCAGCAGCATTCACTGTCTCATGTTTGGAGACTAACTTTGCATGTTCTACAGGTTACCATCTTGCATAAACTACTCTTTCATCTTGCGTAAGTCAAGCAACTCACTTTCCATATTGTCATGTTATTGCTTCAACTTTTTAGTTTACTGCAAGAATTCTTGCTTATCTTATTTCAAAGCATCTTCATAATCCTTTACCTCCTCTAACTATTCACAGGTTCTCTTTCTTTTAGATGAATCCTTATCGAGATTCACAACCTTGCCTCGCTCAGCTACACAAGAAATTAAGAGAGAGTAAACTTACTGCTAAAGTTAAGGCATCTGCTGAGAGCGTCCACGAACTGGGGTCTCATTTCTATAACGAGATCTCTGTTTTACTCTAGCTTTTCTCTTCGTTAGAGCATTGCATCATGAATCATCTGGGAGACACCGTCGGTGTCTAGGGTGAAGAGCAAGTCACAGATCCATTATCTGTCTAGGTGGATCCAATCTCGTTCATCAGGCAAGTATTACAGCAGTCTTGCAGATCCTCTTGCATAATCGAGAAAGTCTTTAACTGTAAGTCCATCGATTTGAGGCATTGCTGACATTTGGCTGCGTCTCTTCTTACATACTATAATAACAGATACAGGGGTAAGTTAATCGTTACTTCTTTCTCTGCTCTTATGATTTACTTAAGGAAATAAATTTTGGTGGAGTCTGCTTTGGGTAAGAAAGCGTGGCAGTCTTGGGCAAGAAAGTTGTATAGCTCTTTCTTACTTTTGCATTTCTGGGCGAGTTCTTAAACATTGATACCAGTAAGTTATTATTGGTTCATTAAACTTTAAAATTTATGTACCTATCACCATTATATATAGGTAAATTTTCATTCAGGAAGACACTGCCGTTACTAAAACTAGAGAGTGCTTTTCATGATAATGAAATCTTACCAGCACAGTCCAATTTCCGCTAGCGGAATTCCTACCATCACCAAAAGAATTCATTATTATTAAATTTAGGAATCCATTTATGGAATCATATTCTAAAAAACGGCAGTCAAGAGACTTTCAGAATTCTTCAAATTGGAAGATAAAGATTATGATGGTAACAGCTCAAGTGAAGAGTCAAGCTCTTCCAACGAATCAGGAGATTCTTTTTATAATTAAGATTACTTAACAACTAACATGCTTTACTAGAGAAACATAACTGTCGCCGACGTTATCATAGAATCAGTGAGTTATAGAGATATAATTTCACTATTCAACTAAACTTGTAATGAAATTTCAGAGTTTGAAAGTGATGGATTTATCATAGACCCTAAGGAAGTTTACAGATAAGCCGTTAAGAAAGGAACTAAAGAATCATTACTTAATGATAGTTAAATAAGAAGTCTTGGTCAACTGGTGTTGAAGCTTTTACACTGACTATAAGTTATCTGACTTAGAACCTTAAAGCTTACTTGATTAAGCTGAAAATTTTGATTTAAATTTGCTTGAAGCAAAAGTTATTGAGAACCATAAAGTCAAAGATTAACTTACAGTGTTTGGTTAACACACACAACTTAATGCAACCGTGCCTCGCAGAGTATTAAAGTAATTAGGGAAGGAGAAAATATAGCAAGAGAAAGATCTTAAAATTGCAGAGGAGACTCTTAGACTAAGAAATCATGAAAAGTTATCTTACTAGCAAATCATGAATAGACTTGGAATTTCTTATTACAAATTAAGAAGATACTTGAAGAGCCCTGTAAAGAAAGCTTAATTCTGGAATTTAAAACAAATTCAGAAAGGCAAGTATAAGAAACTTCATAGCAGAGCTCGCACTCATATAGTTAATATGCTAATGTTTGATACTTATCCAGTGCAAGCTTCAGATATACAACATAGTTTGTAGAAAAATATTTAACTTAGGTGCAGCAAGCAAATGATTAGAAGATTCTTAAAGAATGAATTAATGATGACCTACAAGTAAATCAAATAGATTTCTAATTTGCATAATAGCAATAGTAGTAAGCTTCAACGATAGTATGCAGCCTAGCAATTCGTTGAGAGCTTAAGTGAGGGTAAGAGAATTATCAATATAGATGAATCCACTCTTAATTAAACAGATTAAAGACACAGAGGGTGGACTGCCCCTTATGTTAAAATAGAGTTACAAATTCATAGAGACTAAAATAAATGAATTTGATTATTGCAGTTTCAAGTTTGGGAGAACTATTCTACACAGTTAATCATGGAAGGACTAACTAGCATTCATTTATGTACTTTCTATGCAAGCTAATAAAAGTACTCGAATAAATTGATGCTGACTGGAGATCAAATACTTTAATACTTCTTGATAATGCTCCTTATCACAGATCTCTCAAAGTATTATGGAAAAGTATATGGAACTGAGTTTACCTATAATGTTTCTAGGCCCCTATCACTATAGAATAGCACCTGTAGAATTAATGTATTGTTGGATTAAGAACAGAGACTTTAAATCCATTAAATACAAGAGCCTCATCAGAGTAAGATTTAATTTTATAATAAAATTTAGAGGCTACTGGGCAGCATTTATGAAAGAGCTAGGCATGAATATTAGCAGAATTAATTAGAATTTAGTAAGACGCTGCTTTTATCATGTATTAACAGCAGCTCTCGAATCCATTTCCCTTAAGGATTTATGAATGAAAGTGTTACTTAAAATAGAATATTTCATATTAAGCCATTTTGGATACTAAATTTAGGAATAAATAAATACTTGAAGTTTTCATAACTTCTAAATTACTTGCTTAATTTACTCTGAATTTACTGCCTTTATTTATTTAAGAATTAACTTTCACTCTACATGTCTATAGAACATGTTATAACAGTATTTATGGTATATAAATATAATTTTCTCTAAATTTAAAATGGAAACCAAGTAAAAAGAAGTTTAAGAATCAAATAATAAATATGGAGAAAGAAAGATTTAAGAGAATAAAGTTTGAGAATCAAGCCAGGTAAGTTTAGTAATGAAAATAATAATAATAATAATTTGAAAAATACTAATGTGAGGATTCACACTTAACAAGTTTAGTTTTAATTTAATATTATAATTATAATTATTTGTAAATTATTTATCAACAAAATTTTTCCATTAAAATTTTTCTAACCTTTAAATATTCACCATTCATTCGACTATAAATTGAGAGCGCTTTAATTTAAAATTATAATAATAAATTAAAAAGAAACATCTCGTCTAGGGAGATTTATATATTCAGCAACTTTTAAACTTAAACTTCAACTATTTTAATTCTCAAGAAATTCTTCGGGGCTTCACTGAAGTGCTCGCAGTCCTTTTTGTAAATTAATTTTACCAAGACTTTTACCAAACTTTTTTCAACTCATAAACTGAAACAAAATAATTAAATTAAATAAAATTTAATAGAAAAAATGGGTTCTTTACATACTACTGTTCTTAGTTAATGACATTCTTGATTTCTTTATGCTTAAAAATGGAAAATTCAAATCTAGCCTACAAAAAATAAATTAAATTTGAAATTTGAATTTAAATAAATAACTTGGAAAATGATTAAAATTAATCATCAAATATTTTTGTTGTTACTCTTGATTTTACTATTCATTCAAACTGGCCTTGATACAATTTTGTGTATTTTAATGTTGTATGATTGGGATTACTATCCAAAAATTAATGATTAATTTAGAATAATCCTTCACAAAAAATAAAATCTACTTCATAAATCGCTTAATAATCGGGCAAAAATAAATATAAATTAAATAATTAATAATTAAATAGCTATTTAATTTAAATATATATATTTTTAATTTAATTAATGTCTTACTTGTCTCTTTGATTTTCTTAATTTAATCTAATTTCCATCATCACATTAATCTTTTTCTAGAAGTTTTTCAAAGTTTAAAATTACAGTTTCTTAATCAAAATCAAATTAGAAAAATAATTACTAATAGCAAAAATAAATAAGGTAAGTATAAAATATAAATTTGGAATTAATTTGCAATTAATTTTGATTAATTTCAAATTATTTTATTCTTAATTAATTAAATTCATGAATACTTAATTTCTTAATTTAAAATCTTAAACTTAACAAGACTTTTATAGGTAAATGCAAAGATAATAATTCAGTAACTATTTTAATTGCAGAGATTTAAATTAAATTAAATCATAGAAAATAGAATAATAAATAAGGAGATTTCTCAATAATTGCCAAATTAATTTATGAATTAAATTACAAAGTCAATTAATTTAGCAATTAACTAAATTAAGTTTATAATATAAAAATGTAAGGAACTAAATTAAAGTCTAAATTATAAGATTAAATTATTTCTGAATTTAAATAGTAAATTCAAGTATTTTAATAATTGAAAACCCCAAAACACCTGCTTACTTTATTTCAAAGTTTAGAGCCTGTAAAATAATATACTCAAATGCTTATCAATCTCTATTGATAACAACCTATATAAATAGCGATTATTATATAATCTTCACTACCATTTAACTTAAATAAGTGTAATTTCCATTGTTAATTCTCATAGTTAACAATATAAGCTATAGTCAATAATTAAAATTGAATTCAAAAATTGAACTTACCCTATTATAAAATCTGCACCCTATATACAAATTCTTAATTTTAAGCAACTATCTTAATCCCCTATATATAAATTAATTTAAATTAAATTCAATATGAGTAGAATCAATTGCTGAAATGAAAAAATAGGTGTTAATTTTGATTTTGTTCTATAAATATTTTGACTTTGATTTTGCCCTATTTTTAGTAATAAGCAAAAATAGTAAAAATAGAAATGGCTTCTCTATACTTTCAAGTTTATATTTACTTACCTCCTTAAATATCAAATCGAAAATAGATAATTAATTATAATTTGCATTTACAATGATAATGCTCTTAATCTCAAATTATCCATATCTTACAATAAATGTAAAGCGTATTAAGAATTTGAATTTACAATTTACTTACAATTGTATAATAATTGTATACAATTTTGTAACCCTAATTTATATTACTTTTACTTGAATAAATTTTGAAGCAAAAAACAAAATCAATATGATTTTAAAATCCATATCATGCACTTTTTGTAATCTATAATACTTAGTACTATTAATAACACTCTTAGAGTAATAATGCAGAGTGAACTGCATTGAAAATAGTAGGATTTTGGAAATGAGTAAATTGAATAGAATTAAATAAATTTAAATAGCAATTAAAAAATGTCTCTTAAATAAGTTAGCAAAATAAGTGCACTTTTATAGAGTGCAAAGTTAGCTAAAAATAGTAATTATAAACTTTACAGTTGCTTGTCTTGTTCACTTGCGTGAAATAAATATAGTGTATATAAGCACTCTGAAAAGAGTGTAAGTGTAAGTAGCGTGAATTAATAAAAATTACCATGAAATAAAAGTGCATGAATAGCTTCGCTATAATGCTATTCCAGTGTAACAAACATTTGCGAATAAAAATAGCACTCACTTTATCACAAAAATTATGAAAAAAATGCGTTTACATAAATTTAAAGACACGGAAATGTAGAACTCGAGTTGCTCTTCAAAGTGCACACAAAGCGCACTGAAGTTAGTGGTGTGTGCGTGAGTTGCGCTGCTAATAGAGGAAGTGCGATAGCGATCGCAGATTTATCACTTTTTGATTTCCATTATTAGTTTAATTATTAAAGTAGTAATTATTAATTAATAAAAACCAAACTTAATTCAAATGTGGAGGTAAAACCGCATCCCTTCTTAAATAGTGTGAACGGTAAAACTTCGCCCCTAGTCGGTCAGCAGGGTACAAACCCCATATATTCTTGATCAGCATCTCAAACTCTATAAGACTGGTAAGTATGGCCTCGAAATAAAATTATGAATTTTTTCCCAACTTCACCGTACTTGCATTCTCTCGATCGGCTCCCTCAAATTAAGTTAAATTCTGTCCTTTTAAATTTCCTTATTTATCGATATACTTAAAACTTTTTATCAACTTACAAATTCTATGTGTACATACGTATTGGGGTTTACGTATTGGGGTTTATATATTTGAAAATTATAATAATTTTTAGCTAATCTAATGTATATAAAACATAATCATTATAATCATTTATAATTCATTTTTAAATAAAAAAATACTAAAATATTCATTTACTGTTTGATTCCTTGTTTTCCATATACATTTTCGAATTATTCTATATAGATTTTTACTATTAACAAACACTTAAGATAAATGTTCTAAAGTATCCTCATTTAAAGTAATTTGTGGATAATAAATTACCTATATAATAAAATCAGGAATCTCAATAAAGCTAAATGAAAAATTAATAAATCTTTAAAGGCTTAGTATAAATCAATTAAGAAAAGTAGGAATCCTGAGTCAAGAAGAAAATAAATAACAATTTATATTTGAAGTAATTATTTTTTTATATAATTATTTAACGATTAAAATATCTTAAGCTCAAAGCTTAATTACACTTATTTGAGAAAAGTGATTAATTTTACTTATAATAAAATATAAATTAATATTTTTTTTCATTACCATCACAACATTTAAAGATTTATTTATGTTTCACATTTTATACATTCCTATATTAATTTTCTTCAAAAAATAGAATTAGCTCCTAATGCTTTAATTATAGGGTTTTTAACTGATTTTTAAATGAGTGAATAGGACAAAAAATGAGTTGTTACGATGTAAAAATCTTACAGATAATTTATAAAATAAAATAAAATCAGTTTTACATTTAAAACAAATTTAATATTAAAATAAATAAATTTTATATACAAAAATAATAAAACTGTGAAATTCTTGATTTGCAATATTATAAATTAATATTATATAGAAATATTATAATAAATTAAAACTAGATAATGCTAATTATTTTCTATGAGTAGAAAAATACATTTTTCTTGTTTTTAATAACAAACTCGCATTAATCTTTAATAGTAATAATATATTTAATAATTAAGATTGAATCTTAATATGATTTAATTAATTTATATTTTAATGCATTAAAATTATTTTAATATGTAATTATATGTATATGGATTATATTTTTTTTAAATTATCAGTAATTATTTAATTATAATAACATTTTTTACAATTAAATTGAAAATAAACATAAATAATTAGATTTTTTAAAGATTTAATATATATAGGCATAAGTCAAACGCATTAATCACTCTGCCTACTTAATGTAGTTTTCTTTGATGTGTATGGTGAAAAGGTTTCACAATTTAATGAACCAGTTGAGTGATGTGAGCTTATCAAATACAAGCTCCATCCTACCGAAATTTGCTTCTGCTTCTTGCTAATCATAAGAGTTGGTTTGCGAAGTTTGAGCCTCAGTGAGCTTCCCTTGGATTAGCAGTACATAATTCATGAGCTCCTATTCACTACCTTTGAAGTATGGCATTAGTTATCATATATAAAATATAATATAACTTAACATCTTTTTCTTTTTATTTTGATTATTTTATGAATTAAAGAATAATAAATTTGGATTTTTTTAGAACAATTTTAAATACCAATCTAAAATATACTTAAATTGATGTATTTCTTTATATTATTTTCTATTTTAATATTTTTTTCTTCGTTTTTACAGATGATTTGAAGATTTTTTTTATAAAATATTAAATATATATTATTACTGCGAATTCTCAATAGCAGAATAATACAGACACAAAAAGAAGAAGTATGAAAATCATTGTGGTTCCAAAATTTAATACAATTATTTATTTTGTTAATTATTATTTCTGTTGAAAATATGAGAGTTGAAAATTAATTTAATTGAATTATTTACAAAGTTTATAAGTTTTTATTCTGCATTCCAATCAGATATTCAAATCTAGACTGAATAAGCCTAAAATTTAAATTGCATTCTATAAATAGTTTTTAATAAATTAGAAATCGGCGAATAAATATTTACTTGAATATAAGTTTTGGTTACCTTCGATTAATATCTTGTCTATTTATGTGACTTAAATTGTATATATATTTTTTAGATAGTTGATTATTATTATATTGCTTTTTATCAGTTTAATAAAAAATTTGATTAATGATTTGCATATTTACAATAATTTTAAGAATGTGTTTTATTGGTTAACTCTTTCATAAATAATAAGTTGCAAAATAATTAGTTAATTATTGTATAAAAAATATCAAAGTTACTCATTTGAATATGTATGTCGGTTTATGTATTAATTCATAAACTTCTTCTCATTTAAATCCTCTTATCCCATTAACAAACACAAAAGTAATATACCTTATCCTTTTTTTATGTAGGCAGTTGAATAATTGAGAAATAAGCAAAATTAAAAATATATTATCGACATGGAGAATGTTGGTGTATTTATCTGAATAATATAAAAAAAAACTAAAATAATTTAATTTTTTTTATTAAAATATTGAATTTTCGGTATACAAAATATTATAAATAACTTATAATTAAAAAGTATTATTTTCTAATTTATTATTACTAACACAGATTTGATTTAGAATTTTAATCTCTAGCTCTAACTACAGTATTGCCAAAATAGTGGCAGGTAAGTTTCTTATCTCTTTTATTTTAAAAAATTGGGGTTTAGATTTTTAGTTGTAGTTGTATTTGTAGTAGTATTTGTTGAAATTATTGTTATAAGTGAAGTAATTGCTATTATTTTTGTTGAACGAGTTGAAAAAATGTAAAATCATATTGTGTTAACATACTCCATATTTAGAGTAATATAAATCAAATTATGTTTAAAAATTAATATTCAAATCTAATATTGTAATATTACAGTTTCTAATTATATATTGTATTGTTAAATTTTTATAATTTATGCTTTAATTAATCTTTAAATTTACAAATGTATTTTTATAAATAGTTCTAAGAATACTTGAATTTAATACAAAAAGAAGAATTAATGTATATTACTCCTTTTAATGATAATTAAATTAGATTCATTGAAACAATAGAAAAAAAATATTAAAGATAAATAAGTTTTATTATATATTTTTAGTTGTTAAAATTTCATTTTTACAAGGTAAAAATTGGTCATTCTGTTTTTCAAAGGTTGCTAAAATTAAGAAAAAAAATTCCTTATTTTATAATAGAAAAGTCCATGTTTATTGAATTATTTTCTTACTAAATTTTTAATTAAAAAAAATCAATTTAATAAACTCTAATTTTATAAAATATGATGATGCTACATTTCAATTAATTAAATAATTAATTAGTTTCGAATAACTAATTATTTGATAACTTATCAATTAAGTGATAAGATCTAAATAAATTACAAATTACTAAAAGTTAACCGCACCATGACTAACTTGAATAAAATTAGTACTCCATTGACTTAGCATATTAATTTTAATACAATATTTTGATAATTAATTAATTATATATTTTATTTATAAATACTATGGAAATGAAGAAGATGTAATTTAATTATAAAGTAATTTAGATATTAGATTTATGATAAATCAAATAATAATAAAATACTTATACTTATACCAATATTTAAATATATTAACTTATAGATTAAATATTTAAATGTCAACTAAATTTTTGTTTTTTTTATATTTTTATTTTCGATAGTAATATAAACTAAATTTATTCTTTTCATCTACTGGTAGCTGGTTGTTTAAGTTAAAAATAATTGAAATTTAATTTTAAAGTATAGAATTAATAATATTTTTATTAAATTAATTTATTTTTTATTACTAAATAAAAGATTTGAATTTTAAATTTAAAGAAATCTAAAATATATAATGCATATATTTAAATTTAAATAAGTATATCTTATAAACAAAGATTAATAATATAATATAATTTAATTAATATATTTATAAAAATGTAATTATATCCCTTAAAACTTATTAAATTTGTATTTTTTATTAAGTTCAAATATTCCTCATTATAAAATATTCTTTTGTAAATTATGATTTTATTTTATTTAATAATAACTCATTAAATTTTATAAGACATTTTAATTACCAATTTTTATACACTAATATTAGCAATAATTATAAAAGAGTATCTTTTGCTGGTGAGATGAATTTTGATATAATAATATTTACTATATTGCAATTAAATATAAATAAACACTAATAATAATACCTCAAAAATTTATATCATAATTGTGGGTAATGCATAAATATATATTTAGAATACTACTTATTAGAAGTATTAAATATAATTTAATAATGTATTTATTTGTTCTTTAAATTTATAAATCATCACAAACAATTATACATTTAATATTGTTATTAGAATATCCTTTTTATTCTAAAGTTTTAAAAACAAATATAAAATTTAAATATGTATTTGTTCCACAGTCATCTCATTGATTTAATTTTAAATGATATTCCTAAATATTAATTTATATTTTATCTAAAATAAATTAACAAATAATTAACTAAAAAATTTATAATATTTATAAATAAATATTTATTTAAATGTTTATAATTACTCATTATTTATTCATTAGATAGTCATCTTTGTATCCAAATTTATAAGTTTCGAATTATAACCCGATCTCATTACTTGTCAATTTGTTATTATGAATTTAAGCAATTAAAATAAATAGTTGAATTAATAAAATGTATCAGCATTATATTTAACAGCCAATTCCTTCGTTATTCAAGAATCCCGAGTAATAAGATTTTAACTATCGATAACTTTTTGTTTGAAAGTCATTAGCTCTGAAAGACCAATTTTGCATTACGTTGAGGAAGTGGAACAGATAGCATCTATCTCCCTTAAACATAGGTAATATCAGTGAGAGTATCTATTACTTAGTTTAGTAATGAAATGGAACATTGCTTTCTGAACCATTTCAAATACAGTCTCCATAATTATTCTTAGGATAGCTACATTAATATCTAGAATTAATCTTGGTCGAGATCTGCTAAAGTGAAAGTCTCTATAATATAATAATTGTTTATAATTTTATTAAATTATATAATAAAACAAATATAGACTCATAATATAAAGATCATGCCCTTTGATTTTAATTAATTTACTATCATGTTTTTATAAAATTAATAAACAATGAATAGCAAAAATAAATCCGAAAAAAACTTTGAAAATTAAATGAAAAATAAAAATATAATTAAATTATATTTTAAATAAGCATTTTTAATTATTGTCATAATTAATTACTTTGAAAAATGATAAATTATAACTTTATTTTTATATAAAAATTAATAAAAAAATACTAAATTTCAATAAAGTTAATTTAATTAACTTTCATAATTCTTAAACTCTTTCAATTAATAAAATCATTCAAAATTATTATTTTATTATACATAGAATTAATAAAGAAAAACTTCTCACTAAAATCTATTTCTATAATAGAATAATAACTTTTAATTTGAGAGAATAATTTAAATATAATAATTCTTGCAGTATTTAAATAAAATGAAATATATAATTTATCAACATTATTATATTAATTATTAAATCAATGATTTATTAAATATATGATTATTGATCATTTATTTTATAAATATCGTCTTAATTTAATTTTAAAGATTTTTTAATTGCTCCTTAAAAATTATTATGATTTATTCTCATTTTGTAATCAATATATTCAATATCATTGAGATGAACTGTGTGTAGGCTTTTATTAACTTTAAAATGTATATTTTAAATAATAAAAGTATTTTGCTTCCTTATTCACACAATTGGTACGCTTTTTTTATTTTTAAGGAAGATAATAAAACAATAATTTTTTTAAAAATAGCTTTTTAGATTGTCCACGAATTTTATTGATTTTTATTTTTAAAAACAAAAAATGAATATTTTTTACTAAAAAATATGATCAAGAAATAAAATCGGTGACTTAAATCAGCATTGAGATCTTTTTTGTTAATTATTAATACTTAATTATTAAAGTTCAACTAATTTTTATATTAAAATTGATATAGATTATCATATCAATATTGAAATATCATTAATTTCATATACCAATAAATATTTTTAATAGATAATTTACTACATTTATAAAAAGAATAAACATAATAAAACAAGTTAATGCTAAAACATAATAAATATATTAAATTTAAACTTTTAATTTTAAGACAATTATTTTCAAAAAAATAAAACATTATAATTTAAGAAATAAAATAAGAAATTAGTAATAAGTAAAATATATATATATAAAATTAATAATTTATAAATGTTTTAATTTAAAATAATTTAAATATTTTCATGCATACATTCAAAACCCCAAAACCCCTTAATGAGGTTTATAAGTGCTTTGATTTGTAGGGAATTTGTTAGGGGTTGGGGTTATTAATTAAATGCGAGACAAAAATAGCAAGCTTTTGGGGTCTATTTATGATGAAGAGTATATAGATTTAGTGTTTAAACTACGTTATGGATGTGATATGTATAGTGAATAACTCAAACCAGAACTGAACTATAAGTCTATTGCACTGCTCTTAAAGCGTAGTCCCTCAACTGTTCGTTCTCACTGCTTGAAAGCTGTGTAATTAAAGCAATAATAGCTGAATTCTTAGCCTAAGAGGAAGTCTAAGTTTCTATAGAAGCATATTGACTATCTTATTAATGAAAAAACTTTGCAGTATTGGGCTCACTTCTCTTTCGACTAATGAGCTATTATGTTTCATCGCCAGTTCCCTGAGTTGAAGATCTCTGCATAGTCTGTTGCAAACATTTATAAACGAAACGGTATCTCTTACAAAGGTGTTAATCGTATCAAGAGAGTAATTGATTTCACTCTGCCATTTTACAACAACAACTTAAATTATATTTATAATTAAATGCAGAGAGCCTAATTGAATAATATTAAGTTTATCCATGCTGACGAGGCTGTGTTTACATTCAACACTTTCATCTAGAAGTCTTGGTATTAGAGGCATAGCAACATAGAAGTATATGACTAGAAAGTCAAGGTATAAACAATGGCTATTCTTGGAGGAATTAGCGAGGATACTGGTTTAGAAACTTATCTTATTCATCCTCGCTCTATTAAGACAGAGTAGTTTATAAATTCTTAGAACAGCTGAGAGAGAAGTACCCTGAATAAGAGATTATACTATTCGTTGATAATCTTTCTGTTCATAATACCAAAGAAACAAGGAAGAGTTATGAACAATTTAGAATAACGCCAGTGTTCAACGTACCTTACAGTCCATAGTTTAATGGAATTGAGTTCTACTGGGGTATATTAAAAGGCCATTACAAGAAACTGCTGCTCTACCACTTGATGCATGACCTACCTATCGATATAGTTGACTTTATTAAAAGCTCATCGAAGAGAGTAGATAATTAGTTTGCTTAAAAGTGTGCTAAAGAAGTGAGAGTGAATGTATAAATAAGTTTTGTTGTTAAGTTAATGAATATATAAGTCACATTTAAAATTCTTTAGAGGGAGCTGGCTTCTCTTTCTTTTCTTCTATTTCTTGCTTCCCTCCACCTAAGTTTTTTCTCTTACTGCCAGCTCCAGCATCTATGTTCATTGACTCTGGTGGCTGAATATTTGAATAAAGTCTCTTGCTGACTTCATACTTTGTCTGCGACTTTCGCTCTCTGTGAAGCTTGCTCTATTCCTTCATCAAGAAGATGCCAGTACCAGATTTTTCTAAAGAGTTAACCTGAAAATCTTACTTGAAATATAAGGGTGCTTCTACAGCTCTGATAGCCAGCTCTCACTTATCTTGATCCCTTGTTTGTC